>CM031241.1:757798669-757926986 GCA_018340775.1 Taxus wallichiana var. yunnanensis
ATGTTAAAATAATTGTAAACATTTCATTCCATTAGCGAATGTAGATGATATATTGATAGGATGTCTAACTCCTTCCCTTGACTCCATGCAACTAGTAAAATGCACGAGCTCAACACCAAGAGCTAAGAAGAATGTGAGACAAATGAGAGAGTGATATGAAGATGAAGATGTTAGATGAAAATACATGAGGTTAAAAATGGTCCATTTGGGAAAATGTAACTCATCTCCAATTAATATTATCTGTCCGATTCCAAGATGATTTCACTTTATAGGTCGTGACTAGACTTAGACCGATAGGTTGCCTAGGTACTAATTGGAAAAATATGATTAAAGGGATGATTTCTCTCTTAACAAGAGAAACTAAATTAATTCTTTGGGATTTTGTATGATTAAGCACTTACGATTTGGAAGGATTTATTTTATTTTATTTTTTAAAATGACCCCCTACATTTTGCCCCATACCACTTGATAACACCCTTTACTTTCACTACAAGTTAAAATATTCTAAAGATAAACACCATAATGATCTAAATCTAAATGCAAAGCTAACGAATGAAACATCAATGATAAAATCTAAACAACATAAAAATGGATATTAAATGGAACTAACATCTAAAATATAAGGATGTATAGCACAAGACTACAAGGCCATGCTAGATATTCCTACTAACCATAATGAAGGTTTTAGGCAAAGATGAGCATGTAAATCCTTAAAAGAGGTTTAGGCTCTTTAACATATGTATTATATGAGGCCACTATCAAAAGCATGGTGTAAAGTTGGATTGTAGGACTTACTCCTTTTATAGTTTTCCTTTTGGGAGAAACTTGTATTCTAATGCATGTGGGACTAAAAAGTACCAAAAATATTAGAATTTCTAATCATGATTAAGCTTTGCTAATCATAATTAGTGAATTACCAAGTGATTAAGAGGTGTGGAGCCTTAATCAACCACTTAGGGTTAACTAGGAGGCTAGGATAAGTTTTGAAGCTTGCTTTGAGACGTTGTGGATGTGAATGGGGTGGTTTTGAGTGGTTAGAAGAGGGGTATAAGCCAATATTAGGGTATATTGACCAAAGCAAGGGTAAAATAGGCTTAATTAGCTAATAACGCTAATTATTGCCCGGAAGAGGATAAAAAGTTACGATTTGACGTCGATTGGCATCTTAAATGTGAAAATGGGTGGATAATTAACAAAGAAGTGTTTATTAACTAGAATAGAGTGAAAAAATAAGTTAATTAGTGGAAATCACTAATTATAATAGAATTGGTAAGAATGAGAGTGATTTTCTTACTTTTATCAATAAGATTGTGAAATCAGAATTTAGGTGTCTACATTTAACCTTGTTTGAGTTGAAGTTAGTGACTTCACTTCAAACATAGCAGAAAAAAGTGTAAGAAAATAAATTTTTGAAGAAAATTTAGTAGAATGAAGGATGCCCCCTCGAGTGTCGATGGGGTGATAGAAGAAGTCAATCTACGATCAAAATTTGATTGAAATGGATAGAAGAAATAGAATAGAATGGGCACGAAACCCTAGTTATTTAAAAGAGAAAGGAATAGGGATAAACATGGTTGTTTATTGCCCTGTGATTGAGAAGAAAAATTAGTAGTGATAAGATAGGAAAGTGGAAAATAGGAACATGCTCATCATTGTATCTAGTCTTTAATATGCAACCTTATTTCATCACGTTGCCCCTATGATCTACATCATCATCCCTTATTTAAAATAAAAAAAGTATAACATAACATGAAAAGATACATTACTAACATTTGTCTCTTTAAAAATATGTAACTCCATCTGACATACATTATGCGATGCAATACGAGAAAGTAAATGATGCATAACTCTATGCAACATATAAAATACAATGCAATATGAGAAAGTAAACCAGCTAACCTAACACAAAACAAGTACAATTATAAGTACTCAAACAAACAACATTCAAAATAGTTGTACTTATGTTTTTTTTATCAAGCTGCAGTTCCCGAATGTTCATGTTGTAATGACAAGGGTTAAAAATGATGCCCCAAGCAATAACACATGCGAGGGAAAAATAGAGGACACAAGTAGTCCCATGGAAAGCATTCGTGCATTATGACACAATACATCGCAACTCACTGTTGCACAGGAGTACTCACATAATAAGTAAGCCCAAAATTTTTAATGGAGGTATATCACGATGATCCGTAAGTCATTTGAGACAACAACAAAAAAGAACATCAAAAAGATGGTTTTGAAGGACCAATTTCGATGTTCAAGGACGATGCATTCGATACATGATTATTTGCGTTGCATGCCATTTACCAATTTTTTTGTAAAATTTTAAATTTTTACAATTTTTTGGAATTTTAACAATTTTACCAATTTGTTGGGTTTTTAAACGATTTTACCAATTTTTTTGGGTTTTTTGAAAATTTTTGCCTTTGTTTATTTTTTTGTTTTTTTAGGAAAAAAATAGTATAGAAGAAATGACATAATTGTGAGATGTTTTCCAAAACTACGAGGCAAAAATATGCCCGAGTGGTAGAAAAGTTTGTCGGGATACAAAAACATGCTTTAGGGAAGTTAAATGGGCGTTAAAAATTATTATTTATTAAAAATAATCATCACGACCATCATTAGAAGAATTTAGAAGAACCACGATAGTTTCAAGGCACCTCGGGGTGAGAAACACGTCACGGGAGGTAAAAATGGGTATATAAGCCATCACGGCCAATTGATTTACCACATTCACTTTACATTTACCATTGATCGGAGCTCTAACCTACGGGAGAAGATGGTGAGGGTGCGGAGCCAAAAACATTGGGTAGATCATGTGAGAGAGTACTTGCAGCTACCTACGGATGGACCACGACTACACAAATTTATTCTTTACCCTCGTTATTTACCAACATTTAATTTTGGTTAGATTTTATGCACATTAGCATAGTAGTTAGGGTAGAAAAAAGGGAAAAATAAAAAGGCACGGCCTTAGAGGCACACGTACACTACATTATGCATGGGCACGCTGCGCCCATGTATAAATGTATGTCTTTGGTGCATATTTTCCAGCTACGCGGGGGTGCATGTGCATGTGCTAAGGAGGCACAATGGCGCACATTGAGATGGATTAGGGCATGGGCACGCATGTGCCTACACAACATGGGGTGCGCTAGTGCACTATAAGGTATGCTTGCACACAAAAGTCATTTTTGATGGGTTTTGGAGGAAAACTTAGTTTTAGCAAATCCTAGGTAGAAGATAGTGATGAAAACTAGAAGAAAAACATGGTAGAATAGGAAAATTAAACGATAGAGTAGAATAATAAGCGAGAAATGTTAGAAAATAGAATAATATGATCATGATTTAAATGACCGATCGATTTTGCAGGAGGACCCGAGAGGTTAGAGATCTGGGAGCGGCATGCACATGGCTCCATGCCTATGAGGTGACATTTGGATGATGGGATCGAGATCTACCTGGAGATTTCCTAAGGTGGTTGGACTAGCACATGTTGCACATATACCCCAAATCACCTTAGACCACATCCTACTCACAGCCTTAGCTGAGAGATGGCGGAGCGAGAGACATACATTTCGATTGACCACTTGAAGAGATGAGTATTATATTAGAGGATTTGTGGTGGATCCTGCGAGTTCTATACAGGGTCTTTCAATCACTTATGATGGTCGCCAAGACCGGATTAGGTGGTTCTTGTTTGAGTTATTTGATGTTAAAGACATACCCCGATGGGGTATGACAGGTTTATGTTAGGTGTATGCACCACCAACGCTTAGTACGAGTAGATGTTTTCTTGTTAGCTCTTGTCAACATCCTGCTACTGACAAGACCGGTACTCAATTCCCCCTTGGCCTTATTAGAGTGATTTGCGACTTCTACAAGGGAAGGTATACTATTTGGGGTTAGTGTATACTTGGCCCACTTATATGATGATCTTCATTTAGTAGCCTACCACAACCAGAGATCTATAGGTCCTACTACTTTGCTGCAGATATGGGTATGGAATCATATTGCTATTGGCCGCCCTACGAGGAGGTTTGTGAGCCCGAGCCATTGGAGAGCCTTTTATTATGGGGTGGGTCCTAATTGGAGAGGATGTCCATGGTCACGTAGGTGACAATGATTACTACAGACATGAGTTTGATGAGGTGTAACCTCATATGATTACATGGTGGCCCTATAGGTTATACCAGTGGCCTAAGGATGTGGTGAAGCTTAGCACATCGATGGTTGACCACTTTTTTTTGTAGTAGGAGATATATCATGGAGTGGTATAGAGTAGACCAAGTTCAACATCAGTTTAGACTCATTTACGGGATTCTGGAGTCAGAGTTGTGGTATGCTCACCGATATAGGGAGGTGTTTCATATGGGGCCTTAGATCAGATTAGAATGAACAATTGCGCTAGATTCTTTCGGAGAGATTTTAAGCCTTAGGTACAACATGTGCGAGATAGAAAATCTTGGTACTACATAAGATTATGGAGGTTGGTATACCACAATGTCACCTCATCGTTAACGATTCCTCAAGAGGTATTAGATGCGCACATAGGGATTTGAGGCCTTAGATTCTTGGGTATAGTGACGAGGCCCAGGAAGATCCATATGAAGGACCATGAGTAGGATTTGTAGCACAAAAGATGTTTATTCAACTACAAGTTGTTATCAGATAGTAGGCCTTAGTATGGAAATAAATGGTAGTGCAGCCTCAGGTAGTGGCACCATAGATGCCCCAACAAGTTCCATTACAAGCACCATTCCAGCCCACTTTGCCATCACCCTGTCACATTATTCCACCGATAGATGGAGGTGGAGAGCAACAGATGGAGGAGGATCTACCCCTTGATGAAAAACACATAGATGTTGATGTTATGTAAATTGAGGATATACCAGATGAGGATATTCAGGATATACCAGCACTGGTGGACAAGTGGCTTCCTTACAATAGCAATTACAACGGTAGTGGCCTTACGGTTCCTGGGCCATAGCGAGAGAGGACTAGGTGATAATGAGAGAGATCAACTCATTACAGAGTGAGATCAGGCCCAGATGGAGAGAGATGAGATGATGAACGAGTGGGATCAGGCCACTACCGATGATCTACAAGTGCAATTTGAGAGAGACTAACTTACTACAGAGTGAGATTAACTATGGATTCAGTCGACCAGTGTGAGAGCAGAGTGCGATGCACTGCAGCAGGACACCACTACTCCAGGATTACAACAATTTATTGGTCACAATGCTATTATAACAGGTGAGGCTACATACTATAGGATGTAGTACTACTTTGTCGTTTTGGTCGATCAAAGAGTTCCTGAGTATAGCCGGATAGTTGGCACTTCATTTCATTCTAGGTCTCAGAGGAATTTACGATAAGTACAGGGTCCTTCAGGATGGAATGTTTCAAAGCAGCATGGCTCAACACGGTGCATACAACACTTCTTTCAGCATCTCAGATGCCACCTTCTAGTGGCAGACCCACACCAGCAGTCCAGGTGAGGTCTCGAGTCATGGCTGACTCTGTTTACTTATGTACCTAGATGTATATTTTTGGTGTATTGCCTCGATATGAAGGCATACTTTTGTACAAATTTATATTTACTATTTTTTATCATGTCTCATGATGAAGACACTTTTTTGTACATATGTACGTTATATATCAATTTTTAATATGCCTCGTGATGAAGGAACATTTTTGTATAGATTCCCATGATGGCTCATTATATCGGATGTATTTTTGAGACACACTATTTTGTACATGTACATTTATATTTACGATGATATATGATGATTTATGGATTATCAATGTATCACAATTTTCTTATGAGATATCATGTTTTAATTTGTATGATTATGTTTTATATCACATGTTGTTAGATTAATGATATAGCCTTAGATGACGTCATATATTATGTTGATGAGATAATTTGATTAAAACATGTTTTTATTTTTGATATTGGTGTGGGGGAGAAAGATTTTTGATCATGCGCAACCCCTCATGCCCCATTGATGATACAATACATGATAATTAGCTATAGTATACATGTATGATGTAGACTTAGCTTTTATTGATATATGTGGTGATAGATGATATGATGATAAACTCTATAAACAAACACAACTTAATCAAATCTACTCTAACCAAAACAACACAACTATATACAAGTATGCAAGATAAAATGAACCAAATATAAATGCCTAACATATTAAAGTAACACTCAATCTATTTAAACAAATGAATCCAATTTACAACATACGGTACAAAAATACAATGCAATCAAAACCATACAAACCAACAACTAAAGTAAGCAAACTACTTATCTTGTTTTTGTGGGACAGTTTCGAAATGTTTTCTGTTGTTTTGGTCTTTTCCTAAGACATTTTTCTATTGTTTAGGAGTTTTTTGATGAAACATATGTGAAGGTTTAGTATTTTCCGACTAAGATATATTGATGTTTAGGGATTTTCAAATAAGTTATGTGAATGTTTTTGATGTTTTTAAAGAATTTTTCTGAAGTTATATATAGGAAATGAAGAAACGTTGTTTCCCCCAGTGTTAGATGGGATATAGAAGGGCATAATCCCACGCGCGATGTGAAATAAGAATCGATGCAAAGCTTCCCCTAGCGTAAGATGGGGATGTTCAAAGGGAAACCCTTTGCACCTAAAGAGTAGGATCAACCGGATCAAGGCTAAGAGGGACATGCTCAAAAGTAGCTCAAATAGTGGCTAAGACTAGCTTAGGACAAAGTTATCACAATCCTAGACCTAAAGTTCTTGTGAATAACGGACCCTCTGATGGCGTTGGAAATCAGTTTTCACCAAATGAATTTCCCAAAGTACCACCATTACGTGGTTTTCACTATTGGACATACCTTTTTATTTCTCTTTTTCTTTTTCTGTTCTTTTATACTATTTTTATTTTTTTGATATTTTGAGAAACCCTTTAGATCCAAGCATAGAACCACTTAAGAAGAACCATGTTCATAGGCTCTTTGAGATCTTGACCATCTGAATAGGCCATCTTGTAGGATCCTTAACCATATTTTGCCACCACAACATATGGCCCTAGCCATTTAGTTTCAAACATACCCTTCTTCTCTTGATATTTGTTGGTGTTCTTTTGATTCTCTTTCAACACCAGTTATCCTACCTCAAACTGGCAAGGAGTCACTCTTTTATTTTAACTTCTCTGCACTCAATCCTGATACACTTTAAGGTGGTTCAAGGCATGAATTCGTTTCTCGTCCAATAGTTCTAACTCTTCTAGTCGAGCTACTCTGTAATATACTTCATTCAAGTAGTCCCTTAGCTCGATGCACAAAGAGGGATTTTGATCTCTAAGGGTAGTACATCTTCTAAGCCAAATACTAATGAGTATGGAGTAGCACCTATAGGGGTGCGAGATGGATTTTCTAAATTCCCAAAGGGTAGGGTGAATTTGTAGATGGAAATTACGGCCTGTGGTATTCACCATCTTCTCCATGATGCAAATGAGAATTTTATTTGATGCTTATACTTACCCATTACCTTAAGGGTAATAGGGGGTTGATAATTTGAGGGATATCTAAAAACATTTGCATAACGCTTTCATAGTCTTATTCTTGAATGATTTTCCATTATTTGTTATAATAGCAGATGGGATGCCATATGAAAAAATGATATGGTTCATGATAAAATTTAAAATTTGATCCCCTTTAACATAGGTAAAAGGAACAAAATCTACCCATTTGGTGAAGTATTCAATTGCGGTTATAATGAACTTGTATCCATCCGAGGTGATAGGATATAGTTTTACTATTAGATTGAGACCCCACTTTGAGAATGGCCAGGTGTTGTGATTGGTTGCAAGGATTACGTTGGTGTGTGTATCAACTTTCCATACTTCGACAATCCAAGCATTTATTTAGATGATTACAACAATTATGCTCCATGGTAGGTCAAGCCTACTCTAAGTATTTTCTTTGCTAGAATGATCCAGTTAGTATGAGCCCCACATGATGCCTTCATGTACCTCTTTAATCACTTTAATGGATTCATCTAAATTTAAAAAACATAACATTTCCCATCATAGACTCGGTGAAAGAGGGTGCCCATAAGCAAGGTATAGTGGGCTATACACTAGATGAGAGTGCACTTTTTAGCACGAGAAATGTTTGTGGGAAAGGTTCCTCGTGAAGGTAATTCAATATTTCAGAGTACCATGAGGAAAAGGGACCAACAACCTCACATACCAAATAGGAATCTGGTAAATCATATGCCATTGTTCGTAGATGTTCAACAAAGAATAGCATATCGTTACTAGTTGGTGGAATGTTCAACATGGACCCAACTGTAGCCATAGGGTCTATGGCTCTATTTTGGGCCCTTGGTATTTTCTAAAAAAAGACCTTCTCAAAGAACTCCTTTAAAGAATCAACCATTCTTTTGTACGGAAGGAGTTTCTTATCTTTTACCTTGTATTCATATTTTACTTACTTAATGATTAACATGGAGTCTCTAATTATATTTACTCACCTAACATCCCATCTAATAGTGAGCTTCATTCCTGCAATTAGAGCCTCATATTCCATTGTATTGTTCGTACATGGGAATCTAAGTCTGAATGCTTGGGAATCATGTCTCCTGCGGGAGTGATCAACACGACTCTAACACCTGAACCATGATAATTAAAGGAGCCATCGAAGTAGGGTTGCCATATGACTAATTCCTTAAGGTATTTGTGGATGCATCGGGAGTTCCAAGTTCAATGGCTCTATACCTGGTAGTGGGGCCTCAACTATCTGATATGCTAAGACTTGTCACTTTAATTATTTCTGATAGACATACTCGATGTTAAATTAACTAAGAAAGATGATCCGGTTGGAAATCTTCCCTATGAGTGCAAGATTTGACAACAAGTAATTTAAGGGATCCACTTTGGAAATGAGCTTGACCTTGTGATTGAGTAAATAGTGGCATAGCTTCTAGAAAGTGAAAACCACAGCCAAGCAAGCCTTCTCTATCTACAAATAATTAATCTCATAAGCTATCAATGTTTGACTCAAATAGTATATCACTTTTTCTCTCTGCTCTTTATCATATTGGGCTAACAATGCTCCAATTGCAAACTATGTAGTAGATATGTATAGTAGTAATAGTTCTCCTACCATGGGTGGCATTAAAACAGGGGGTTTAGTAAGATAGCTTTTGAGAAAGGTGAACGCGTGCTGCTGATCTAGTCCTCAGTGATAACTCACATCCTTCTTAAGTAGATGTGTGAAGGTGTGACACTTGTATGCTAGTTGAGATATAAACCATCTAATAGCATGTATCTTTCCTTGAAAGCTCCGCAGTTATCTGATGTTGGTAGGAGGAGGCATTTCCATTATTACGGAAACCTTTGTTGGATCTACTTTTATTCCTCTCCTAGATACAATGAATCATAATCATTTCCCATATAATATGCCAAAGACACACTTCTTCGGGTTTAGACGGACTTTATAGTCCCTTAGAAGCTAAAAAATGTGTTGCAAGATTTCTGGGTGCTCTTCATGAGTCCTAGATTTTTCCAATATACCATCTACGTAATCCTCCATGATATCACTAATCATATCATGAAATATTACCGTCATTTCCCATTGATATATCTGCACCTACATTCTTGAGGCCGAAGGACATAAATTGGTAGCAGAATGTTCCCCATGGGGTAGTGAAAGTTGTCTTGTGTTGATTGTCCTCTACAATATTTATCTAGTTATAACCTGAGAATCCATCCATGAGTGATAACATCTCATACTCAACAGTTGAATCGAAAATCATGTCCATGTTAGGGAGAGGAAAGTCATCTTTTGGACAAGCCTTATTAATGTCTCTAAAGTCAGTACACACTCTGATACCAACTGGATATTTTTGTACTAAAACTACATTGGAGATCTACTTTGAGTAGTATATAGGCCTTATGAGGCCTACTTCTAATAACCGTTCTAGTTCTGATTTTACTAGCAAGGTCATACGAGGATGCATTTTGTGAAGATTATTCTTTATAAGCTTGGCATTTGGGTGTATAACTAAATTGTTCACCACTAGGGCAAGATCAAGTCTTGGTATGTCTGCATATAACCAAGTGAAAATATCTACAAACTCTCTCAAAAGTGCTTTGTAAAATTTTTATGTTCTTTTACCGAGAGGAATCTCCTAGTTTAATAATCCGAGGTAGGTTCTCTGTGCCGATGTTGATATTTATAGTCTCCTCTACTAGTATCTTGGATTCATCTTCCATGAGCATATCATCTAGAGGAAGATTAAGATCTTCTTCTTCTAAAGGGAATTCCACATGATCTTCATCTTTCATTAATGACACTATTTTATCCAATGGTTTTTCATCTTATTTGTTCTTTAGCGCCTCAAAAAGGTTTTCACTATACAACTTGGATTTCTTTTTTCCACAAGGATTTTCAAAGGAACTTTTTCCCTTGCATTATTGTTCACTTACATTACCACACAATGCTTCCTCCTCTCTGAAGTACGCACATGTGTTGAGCTAAATGGAGAATCCCTTTTGTGGTCATTTCTTGGGATACTGTATCTGATGCCAAGGAACTTTCCGATAGCCTCATCATTATGAAACACGTCAACTGCTATATGTTGTTGTTGGTCCCAATTCAAAAGTGATGGGTATATGATATTCAATGACTGGGTTGTAGGGGATATGGCGGGTCTTATGGTAAGGATAGTCATATTAGAAAATAGGTTTGTGGTGTGAGGTCTTCGTAAAGACTACACCGGGAATCTGTTTCACTTTCATCTATGTATAAACTATCCTCACTCTCAAAATAATCATACTCTTCATCTGAGGGGTGAACTTCATACAAATGAGTTCTTAGATTGGATTTACCCACTATGTAACAAGGTATTAGAAGAGCTTCCAATGTACCTTGTTCTTGATAGCCATAACCACATCCTTTATACCTCATGGTAAGCATTATGCGGTTAGGAATGATATACCTATATGATTTGTATGATAAGACCATTTCATCATCTTGAGGATGAAGAACTATATCATGCAGTATTATTTCTTCTTCTAGTAGATTGCATGAAATGAAGTTCTTGAAAGGGAAATTATCCCTAGATCTTTTAAATTTATAGCATGGTCTACCATGCATTTGAGCTAATAGGGGAGAATTTTGAACCATAAGGGCTTGTTGCAGATTATACTCTCTGCAACCACTTGGTATGACCTTCATCTCCCATGTAACAAAAGGAGTTTCTGAGATGAACGCACCATTTTCATTGAGAGATAAGGTGTCTGGATCCACTCGTGAAGCGGGGGCCTCAGACTGTACTGGAATAGTCATCTCTTTAGAAGGACACTCGTAGATAGTGGGGAAATAACCTGACAATGCTCTGCAATGAGCAAAGGGTTGAGGATCTCCTTGAATTATAAGAGTATGTCCTTCATAATGAAACTTTAAACACTAATGGTATGTAGAAGGTATGACTTACATGACATGAATCCATGGGCGGCTGAGTAAGATGTTGTATGGTAGCTCCAAGTCAAGGACGTGGAATTTTTTATCTTGACTTATAGGACATACTTCCATTGTGAAAGTTATCATACCTGTTTATTTATGTTCCTCATGGTCATATGCCTTGATGGTGATGACCTTTATTTCTAAACCAGGTTTGGTGCATCCTAGCTGATGTACTAATTTGAGAGTACAAATATTAATACCTGATCCACCATCCACAAAAAATCGCTTAAACTTATTACGGTTTATGATGACTTCAATGTGTAAGGGAAGGTTGTGAGAAGGACTTTCTCTTAAGGATTTTGTATGGCTTAAAGTTATGTGCTCTAATGGTGCGATTTGCATTATCATAGCTTGTAAGTGTGTTCGGTCAACATCAACAGATACTCCTAAACTTTGCAAGGTTTTGTATAATATGTCTTTATGAACATTAGATATCTTCAGAAGTTCTAAGATTGAAATATTAGCCGTCATATTTTCTAATTGGTCTAAGTCATCATAATGACTTTTTTGATTAGGATGGGGAGAATAATACAAGCCCAGTCATGTTGCCATGACACACTCTCTTGTCTGATCTTAATTGTGTTGACATGTTCAACTGGTGAATCTACACAACCTATTAAAGCATCAAAATGGTCTCTATTTGACACGTAATTGGAATTTTTACTTTGGGATGACTATCCCTGATCTGGATTTTCCTTTCCCTTATTACTGTGCTTTGGGAAAGGTTCTTTAAAGATATCCAGTTCTTCATTTGGGGATTTGGTAGAGGTAGTAGCACCTTTTTCTATATCACCACTATCAATTATGTCTTGGATGTAATGCTTTAACGTTAAGCACTTATCGGTTTTATGACCCTTAACACGATGAAATCTGCAAACTTCATTTTCCCTAATCTATGATGGTTTAGGTGCATCATCCTCGTAGGGTTTTTATTTAGGGTATTGGACCATATTGAAAACCTCTAACTGTTTTAATATTGACGATGTCAAATTAGAAAGAGTGAATGTACGATGTTTGTACTCCATAGGTGGAGCTCCCTTTGCGAGATTCAAAGGTGTGTGGTTCTATATGTCTTGTACTCTTTTTTTGTCCACTATTCCATCACTAACAACATTCTTGTTCTTATTGGTAACAAATTTGGGTTTTTCGTTAGTCTTGGTATCATTTTGATCTCGTGAAAAAGGGTTGTAAGGTCCCTCTATTTAACAATGCTTTTTCAATTTGAGTCCCTTTTTCAATGACCTCCTCAAATGTGTTTCCACAATGCATCTGCAAGTGGAACATGATATCTAGGTGAAGGTTGGAAAAAATATGCTTATCAACTTCTTTTCAGGTATGGAGCAAGGGAAGTGGCTAGTTAACCCTCTCCAACATTGTAATAATGCAACAAAGTTTTAATTATTTATTTGTTTGGAATTTCATAGATCTATCATGGCAACATTTTTCTCTATATTAAAAGAGAAGTGTCATACAAAACGTTTTGCTAGTTCAGGCCATGTTGATATGGATCCCTTAGGGATGTGTACAAACCATTATAGCATCATTACTCCTAAACTTCATGGAAACAAATGGATAAGGTAATTTTTTTGTATGTGACCTCTTGACAAGCCATGAAAAAGTCTTTAATATGATCTCTAGGATCACCTTTTCATTTATACTTATCAAATTTTGGAAAGTTAAAATGTCTTGAGAAAGGAACTTGTAACATGGCTTTGTCAAATGGGTAGGGACATAACTCATCGAACCGGTACTTCTTGTTACTACTACTGGTTTGGCCTTCTTGTAATGCTTGAAGGGAATTCTTCATGGTAGACCATTCTTGGCTAAAGAGTTGGTCTTGTGTAGGTGGTGGTGCAGGTTTATACAAATAATTAAATCTAGGTGTATTTCCCACTTTGTTGCTTACGTAGAAATATTCGTGAGATTCCTTGGGTTCCTCTTTATGAGGGGTGTTAGTGCTAACGTCATGATAATGAGTTTTTGGTTTATCTTGTTTCAAGGGTTTAACCACTTTCTCTTTGTTTACATGAGATGTTAGGCTAGCCAATTAGTGAATTAGAGACTGAACCTGTTGTTCTAATGTTATCTCTTTGGTAGGTATCTCATTATGATTTTCATTAGAGGGAGGTTGTGTGTGATGAGTATGTGCCTCGGTGTCTTCACAATGGGTTCGACATGAGGTATGTGATAATAACCATCATTTTCAAAGGGTATTTCTCATCATTTTGTCTTCCTAAAGTGGAGGTATGATTAGGGTTCAAGATATCACAAACACTCCTAAAAGGGATTTCTACTTCCTCTTCTCCATGAACCATCCTAGCAATAAGGGAAGGATACATCGTAGTGGGTAATTTCACCCCTAAATATATGACTCGTCTTAAAACTTCATGCTTATTCTAATATATGTACTCGTCAAAATGGATGGAATGAAGTTCCATATCCATGCGAGGAGAATATTCCTCACCACTACTATGATCTACCATGACATCCTCTTGAAGAGAATTTTTACCTCCAAAGATTCCAGTTTCTATCTTTCGAGATCCCATTCTCATAATAGACATATTTTGAAGCAAGGGGTTGATCGCGAAAGGTTTCCACTAAGGTTTAACAATGAACTCTATGGAAATTTATGCAGCGTAATGATTCAAAAGTCATCACAAAGAACGCAAGACAAAAAATGACTAAGAATCCAAAGGCCCAATGTGAACCTAGGATCTCAAAGAATAAAGAATGTCTAAAATGATCTATCTATCAAGAACTCATAGACAAAAACTATCAAGCACACAACTATAGAATAACCAAACAAATAGTCTACTCCCTATGTTTTTATAAGAAAAGTTTGAGAACTGATAGTGACAATACAATATTACCACCTAGGTCAAGTTTAGAAATAAACAATACCTAAATACTAATAAAGTATTGATGCAATCCTCCAACAAAGTATACCAAACTAGTTTAGGAAACAAACAATGTCTAAGTCCTTGAAAGTGGAAGTTATTAATGTGAGCAACATAACAACAATATTTGGGAAAGGGAATCAAGATTTTTAGAAAAAGAAAGATTCTATTACCAAAACAATGTCACCCCAATGCTAACAATGCAACGTCAACACCCTCAAAATCTCAAGACAAAGTTGGAATAAAAACTATTCCTAAGTATACTAAGAAATTATTACCAATGCATGAGTAGCGTAACACTACAATATGGAGACTTAAACAAAGTTCCACAATGGAAACAAGATGTAAGTATCACAATTGTAAAGCTATAATTCAGTAACGTAAAAATATAAGGAAGAAAATGATAAGACAACCTAACTAGAATGATAATAAGTCTCAATATGGGTATGAGACAAGGGGCCTACTAGGACATGAGCATGTACCATTCACACTTTCAACACTTGCATTCCAACATTGCAACCTAGTCATGCAAGTAGACTAAAAAAGTGGTGGACACATTATTCCCAGTAGTATCCATATATGTCATTTACTCTTTTATCCCAAAATGGGAAACAAGAGAACAAAGGTGTAGACCAAATGAGGGTGAAAAAAACTAAGTATACTTTGCCAAAGTTTCGCCTTGCCTTAAGGAAAATGAAAAACTAGAGAAAAGTAACACATCGTAAGTTTCGTGATGAAATATCATGTGGCCCCAACTTTAAAAGATTCTTTCACTTGTTCGAATAACAAGAGTTAGAATCTAGTAAAGTAGAAACTTTGTGAGAGCTCTCAAGTATACTATCTAAGACTAAATTGGCTCCAAGATGGCAAGCTTCCTAATGGTTCTCTCACCTAGGTTGTCACAAGATATATAGAGCGAGATCAATTTACCTTGGTTTCCTAAGGAGTATCTCGTCTTTACTTTACCCCCTTCAGTATAATGAGTACCAAAGTGCGTTCAGTTATACTTTCATGAGGGTCGCGATATATATATCTTTAACTCTAAATTTCAAAGGAATACTAGTCAAGTGGGTATTTGGAGCACTTACCCATTTTCTTCACAAGGTTCCCTCTTGTGTGAACTACTTGTGGGTTCCTAGAACCACCCCTCTTGTGAGATTAATACTTATTCCAAATAGGTTATGTTCTAGTTGAATGGACGAGCTTTAGCTCTTAACCAACCTGAAAATCAAGTGTGTTGAATAGTGGTGTATTTTTTAATCTTTTGGATTAAGTAATGTGGTTTTATCCACCTTTGGAAACCTACAATCACACGTGAAAATTAGATTTTTGTTTGAATGGAGTTCTTTGACTAGCGTTAGGTCCTTCACACAAATGATTAGAAGTCTAAAAATATCCACAATATCATAAAAATAGGATTAAGTGATGTTTTTGATTCCCAAGATGACACTAGATGCAAGGGAAGAGCATACACAAAAAGTAACCCTACTAGATAGAAATTAAAAACTTGGAAACCAATTAACTACCATGAAAGTTTAGTGAAAAAAAAACAAATTTTATTCCCCAATTAATTCAAGTGCTTTTGAATGAAAAAGACTAAACTTGCTTTTGGTTCCCAAGATCACACTAGGTGCAAAGTAAGAGCATACACAAGTGTTTGCCTTGATTATTTACTAAGGGAAAATCTCTTAAACTAAAATATTAAGAATATCAAATATTAATGATTTTTCTTACTTACTCTAAAATAGCAATAAGTGGTTTACAAGTGCTTTTGGTTCCCAAGATCACACTAATTGCAAGGGAAGAGCATACACACCCTATTCAAAACTCAAACAAAGCATGAAAAATCACTTATCAAACCTCAAGTCAATTTTGTTAGGAACATTTCTCTAAAATAAATAAATTGATAAAAACAAAGTTTAAAAACCTTTAAAAATAATGACAGGGATCCTAAAAAATAGAAGTAAAAAATTATGAACTTTGGTAGAAATTTACCTAAGTGCACAAAGCGGCTCTAATTATATAGGCGTGACCCCAATTATATAGGTGCGGTCCAGTGCATGGGCACAGACTTGGAATCATATGCATGCCTCTAAAAAAATGCACAGTCGGTGGTGCATGAGCGTGTCCCGAGAGGTGTAGGCGCACCTCAGATTACACAGGTGTAAGTCTATGATAGAGACCAAAATTTCTATGTTGCACAGACATGGCTAGAGAGGCACAGGCTCAGCTCTAGGGGCATGGGCATAGACTTGAATGAACAAGTGCACTTTTGCATGCACAGCACAAACTTCAAATCACCGCATGACCTTTCTTGTAGGTGACTAAAATATGATATTTGAGTGTAATTTATTCAAAAAGATTAAATATTTTTGATTTTGAAGCATTTTTGATAGGGCTTCACCTTTTGATATCCTGCAAAGAACATGAAAACACAACTTCTACCACTAATCTAGTTGAAATAACTAATTAGTTTAAAAATTGATCTAAAAAACTTTGAAAAGTGCTCTAAAAAAACTTGAAAGTAAGTTAGTTTAACCTAGAAAACCTGAATTTAATCTAAGAATTTGAATTTAATCTAAGAAAACTTGAAATCTAAAAATTTAAAACTATGTTAAAAGGCTTGAAAATGATGTGCAAATGGGGTTTTTCTCCCACCGGCATGCCAAATGATAACACCTTTTACTTTCACTACAAATTGAACTATTATAAATATCAACACCATAATGATATAAATCTAAATGCAAATCTAAGGAATGAAACATCAATGATAAAATCTAAACAACATAACAATGGAGATAAAATGGAACAAACATCTAAAATCTAAACATGTCTACTAGTAGATTTGACTAACATAGACCTAAATGGATCTAGGAGCAATCAAATTGGGTATGGTTACTACTCCAAAAATGGTGAAGAGATCTCTCTAGCACAAGACTACAAGGCCATGCTAGATATTCTCCTACTAACCATAATGAAGGCTTTAGGCTCTTTAACATATGTATTATATGAGGCTACTATCAAAATCATGGTGTAAAGTTGGATTTTATAACTTAGACATTTCTATAGTTTTCCTTTTGGGAGAAAATTGTATTCTAATGCATGTGGGGATAAAAAGTACTAAAAATATTAGAATTTCTAATCATAATTAGTGAATTATTAAGTGATTAAGAGGTGTGGAGCCTTAATCAACCACTTAGGGTAAACTAGGAGGCTAGGATAAGCTTTTGAAGCTTACTGAGACGTGGAGGTGAATGGGCTGATTTTGAGTGGTTGGAAGAGGAGTTTAAGTTAATAGTAGGGTATATTGACCAAAACAAGGGTAAATTAGGCGTAATTAGCTAATAACGCTATTTGTTTCCCGGAAGAGGATAAAAAGTTATGATTTGACGTCGATTGGCATCCTGAATGTGGAAAAGGGTGGATAATTAACAAATAAGTGTTAATTAAACAAAATAGAGGGAAAATGTTAGTTAATTAGCAAAAATCACTAATTATAACGGAATTGGTAAGAATGAGAGTGATTTGCTTGCTTTTAGAAATAAGATTGCAAAAGCAGAATTTACGTATCTACACCACCATTAAGAGGTAAGGTTTCAACACCAAAGACAAGATGTAGGCAAGTAAGTGTACCTTTCTCTATTCCCAATCTCACGCTACTACGCTACTAGTAAGAAGCATGGGCTCGTCACCAAATACTGTGAAGGATGAAAGGGGTAACCATTTTGAATATATTTGTATTTATTTATTTTTCCTTTTTTTATAATTTTCTTATAGGAAAGATAGTTTTCCCCCAAATCTCGACCCCATGTGACTATTAGGGTGTAAGGGCTCATCACCTTAGACTGAGATGGGAAGACAAAATATTTTTGTAAAATTTTTTTAGGAGTTTTCTTTGTTAGAGAGAGCTTCTTCTAGAAAGGAGGAGATTTGACATTAGTAATCTTTAGAAAAAACATGACCAAACACATATAAAATGTAGGTAAGAACATAAATACCAAGGTGCGGGGCATCTAGAATTTACCGAAAATGGAAGATGACCAGGCGGGGCATTATCTAGAATAGGTATGAGATACACTTGTATGCTTTGTATACATAATACCCCATAGGAAAAATATTATCTTATATATTATACATGAAGAGTGTGAAGATATGATAATGATATGATAGAGATATCTACCAATAGATGAAACAATTAAAACAATTTATACAAGTGGCCTACCCTAGTGTTGAGAGTACTCGTGAATGAGAAGTTTTTGATTCATCGCTTTTGATTTTCAAATAGCACTTTGATGAGGGGTTTGATACACCAAATATTTTTTCTCTTTTTTTCTCTTTTTGATTTTTATGATTTTTGATAGATTAGGTTTTAGTGGACTCATAATTATGGAAGATGTCCATGGTTATGAGATTTTATTGGTCCTAATGTACGATATTTTGGCGGGGAAAGTACACAAAGATGGGGGACCAAAAATCAACCAAATTTTCAATTTGAAGTGAAATGCGGGCCCATTTTGGAAAGTGCAGTCACATTATGAATTACTAGGATTGGTAATTACCAAGCCTAAAATACAAGCATGTTATAACCCACTCGAGTTATGATGTGAGTGCACTATAACGTGAGATCGTTATAACGCGCTCATATTCTTGTTTGCAATGTTGTATATGTGTATTTGGGAGGGAGATATTTACAAAAATAAATGTTTATGTATAAGAAATAATAAAATGTAAATTTATTTTAATAAATATAAGAAATTAGGGTCACTTTTCACCTTATGGAACTAGTCTCAAAGCTCCATAAGTCAAATTTTAGAAGATATTTTTTCATATTCTAATCTAGTCAGTACATAGGTACATTTCAAGATTTCAGCATTCATCCTAAAGATTTTAGGGTTTAAATTCTAAAATCGATATCTTCTTTGTGAAATAATATAGTCATTGTTTATGTTTTGGGGTATTCTTGATTGTTTATTGACATTTATAGGAGTTTTAGATGTGTGAAAACTATATTTTATAAAACTCACAACTCCCAAAGGTAGCAACAATTGCTTGAATATATGGACTCATGCAATTCCTTATAACACATAATAAATCAAAACACATATGTAAGATTTTATCGATTCAAATCATCAAGGGAATGGTCATCATGAGGTCAGTGAAAGATCTAAAACATCATGAGGATAATGGGTGCATTCAGGAAAATCATGAGGTCTATGAAGGATCAAAAACATCAAGAGCTTCATCGAGATTCAATCCACCAAGGGAATGGTCATAAGGATCATGATAAGATAAGATCACCATGAGTGATGGTGGAAATCATCCCAGGCTCACAAACAATGCATATTTTATGAGAGTGTTTCTAAATACTTAATCAATACTTGGTAATGAACTCACATCTTACAAGTCAAGGAGGTGGATTTTGTAGTTTTTCAGTACATTGTGAAGGTCAAGAACATGGAATTCATTCTCGTACATTCCTCCAAGTTTCATTCATGGATCAATCCTTATATCATGAGGAGGAAACATATCTATATGAGGAGAAATTGAGAAAGAGGGTGTACAAACATCATAAACATGCTTCCACTCACGTGACATCTTGGTCAAGGGGTGAATTGTGATATTAAGAAGACACCATCATGTTCAAAGGTGAAATGTGAGGCTCAAGGAGTGAATTGATGATCATGATATCCTGACTCTACCATTGTGTCAAAACCTCTTCGAGAAAAAAATAAAAATTATTTAGTTAGGATACTGAGGCATCCATGACCATCATGTGTGAAGGATCAAGAAATCACCTATTCTCATTAGAGGGATATGAGAAAGAAGTGTATGAGCATCCTAAATATGATTCCATTTAAGGAGGATTTTGAATCCAGGAAGGATAAGAGGATGATATTCATATGGAAATGTTTTCATGTGAGTTGATTAACCTAAAAATGAAAAACTTAAACCATGAAAACCAAGCCACAATGTGAAATATTTCTCCCAAATCTTCATGAATCCCTCTACGGGCCAACCTGCCTCCTGTATCATAATCACCTTTTCCTTAAAGGTATTCCTATTGCATTGGGTGAACATGTATAAGTTTGTAAAAAGGTGTAACAAGGTCCATTATTCCATTCATTTAAGTGCATTAAAATACTAATTCTTCAACAAGCCTAAAAAGGCCAATTTTGGCCATTTTGGAGCCTGTGTGCATCCTCTGAGAGGGTTATGAAAATTCCTTAAGTATCCAAAGGTGTTATTTGAGAGCCTTTGAGGTTACGGAATAAGTTTAGGAATATTTTGGAAATTTATGACCATTAAGGGACAATATTTTCAACAATAGGTTTTCATGTGTAAGGAATGAGAAGGAAAATTATGAACCTTGACTTATCTAGCTGATTCCGGGAGCTCAGTAAGTAGTTAGGAGGAAAACAAGTAGGCACCAAATATTGAATTATCCTTTAAATTTCAAGATAATCCATTTTGATTAAAAATCATATAATATTTGACCCTAAACCATTTTCCTAAGCTCATGCGGAAAAAAATCAAGTTTGGTGTCTAAAAATGAACATCCAAGGAAAAACTAGCTTTCGAAATCAGGAAAAATCACACTATAGAAACTATTTCATCCCCTCTGCTCCCTATGGGATAAAGTGGACATGAGGGAAATAAAATTTTGACCTCATTCTCCTACCCAAGTCACACTTTGGACACCTGGGTGTCCCCACTATCCCTTATGTCCCCATGGTACAAGGGGGACAAGAGGGACCTCATCCTAATTGTGGAAAAAGGGAGTCATCTTTATTAAATCCATTTTTATTAAGGGAAATCATGTGGATCAGAGTGTGACAAGGAACATATTAGGGTGTCAATGTGTGTAATAGAAATTCACTTAGACAACAGGTGCCATCAGAAAATGATGAGGACTGTGAAGGATCTAAAAAATCAAGAACCTCATTGAAATTCAATTCATCAAGAGAATGATCATCATGAGCATGATGAGAAAGGATCGTCATGAGTGGTTATCGTAGTCATCTCAAGCTCACAAATGGTTCATATCTCTTAAGATTCTTTCTAAACACTTAATCAATACTTGGCAATGTGCTCTCATGTTGCAATAAGGAGTGGATTTCAAAGTGATTCAATGTATTTATAATTCAAGAAGATGGAGCTCACCCTCAGAAATTCCTTCAAGTCTCATTCAAGGATCAATCCTTCCATATAGAGGTGGAAACCTATTTCCATGAGGATAAATCGAGCGAAGAGGTGTCTAGATACTATAAGCATGTTTCCACTCATGTGACATCTTGTTCATCGAAGTGAATTTTGAAGTTAAAAAGGGTGTCATCATGTTGAAAGGTGAAATGGGAATCTCATGGAGTATGTTGAGGATCATCATATCTTGACCCTTCCATCATGTTTAAACCTCTTCAAGGAACAAGCCAAGATGAGCTAGTCAAGTTATGAAGGCATTCATAACCATCATGTGTGAAGGATCAAGACATCATCTATCTCCATGAGAAGCATATGAGTAAAGAGCTGTATGAGCATCCTGAATTTAAATCCATCTGAGGAGACTTTTGGAGCTAGAGGTTAGAGGATGATCTTCATATAGACAACCATGTATGCAAGAATGAGAAATCATTTGAGTTTCACTTGATGTCACTCACTTGGTAGTGTTCTTAAACAATCATTTGAAACTTGTAGTGTTATCACACTTCAAAGGAGGAAGTATATTGCAACCACCTCATTTCAGTTCAATAGGTGGCCACATGACGATAATTTCATTCCGTGATAATTTCTTCCATCTACATGGTGAATACCTACTTAAGTAAGTGAGAGATAATCACAAAATGGTTTGGGCATCATGGAGTTTATTTGTGATCACGAGGGTTAATTATGGAGGCCTAAAAAATTAAGAGAGTGATATTTTCTCTTGACTTTTAATTAGAAGAGAGCATATCATTACCATTTGTAGACATAAAATCATACACTTTGGGTATTATTTAGTCCCAGTGTCATACTACTATTCATATGTTTTTTGAGTGAAGAAAGTACCAATCAACCCATGTCCTTTGGCCATTTTTCTTTACTTTTTTTCATCATTTTTGACCTTCCACATGTACTCGCCTAGTTAGTTTTGTCATTTTGCATCATTCTACCCTTGAATGGGTTGCCTGGGCCAGTACTGGGGCACCCCAGGCGTCATGGTTCCATTCAGGGTTCCCTGATCCTTTTCCTACTTTACCTCCATCTTTTGGGAACTTTCTAGTGAGTCGATCTTTCCATATTTTTAGTGGTCATCCTTGGCAGGGTTAATTACAAAATTAGAACAAGATAACCATATAACTATAAATTTATAAGACCATAATGAGGGAACACGCATTAAGAACTACTACTACCACCTAAGGTTACATCCATCTAGATCCATCAAAAGGACAAAGGATGGCTCATCTGCATCACAATTCATAGGAGGTATTTTCTTCATCACTGATTACCAATGACATCTGGCATAGTATAGTGAAACACACACGATAGACAACAAAGACCTCATATCATCTAGTGACCCTGAAAGTTTCATTTTTGGACCTCCTACATAGACCAAGGTTCCAAAACTCGACTCAGGTGCCCCAAGTTCCCTCATCCCTCTTTAGGAACCCCAGTACAACTAGAAAGTTCATTTCTACATCTGTTAGAGCTCCTGTGTGGCTGCCTCTAAATTTAGTTCATCTGGTTTGTTTTGAGACATAGTCCCGAAGAATCGTCGAATCAGCTAAGTTATTTCTAACCCTCTTTGAGCATTTAGGGTTTATTATTTTATCTAATTAATTTCTTGAGTCATTCCTTTCATTTATTTAGTTGTAATTTACTACTTTGTATACATTTTCATTTTAGTTTAATCATTTTTGTGAACCCATACTCGATCTTCACTCTTAGGATCCTCATTTTTCCTCTATCATGGCTCCTAAATTTCCTCAATTTTATTTGTATAACTTACTTAAGATACATCCTAACTATCAGGTTATTCTACAAAAAGCCTTAGACACCATATATCATCCCCAAAATACACCACCACATGAAATAAATCCTATATTCAATTGTTTATATGATGACCCTAGTCCTATTTCTCCTCTATCTAATCAACCCCTATTGGAATCAATTTAAGATTTACATTCTTTGTTTCAAGAAAATTTAATGGCTATGGAATCTAAAATTACATCTCTCGAATATGAAATCCAATAGCTTAAGGATGCCTCTCAAGCGCATGTTTCTTCTCCTTTTACATATCATTTTATGTCTTCTACATGTGCTCATGTTACCAAACCTCAATTCTTGCCACTTCCCGCTCCTCTCAATTTTGTAATCAATGATAAGAAACAATATATTATTCCAAATATCACAATGTATCGATTAATCAACTTTCCATCTACTCATGGTTATCCTCCTTATCGGATTACAAAATATCAGGTTCTTCCATATTATAACTATCATCAAATTAATGGACATATTAAAAATAATTGTTATGCTTTACAATGAAGAATCAAACATATTAAGTGTCAAAGTTTCATCTCATTCACCACAAAAAGTTGTGTTGAATGGTCCTCTCCACTTGTTACATCTAAATGAGTTCTTAAATATGATTCGTCTAATAAATAAAGTCACAAGCTGCCTAAGAAACCACCTCTGGTATCACCAAGTCAACATAAGAAAACACCTTTAAAAATTAGTTCAATACCTCTTTATCTCAAGTCATCTATAGCATTACCAAGTAAAATTACGCACAATAATCTTAAGAATGAGCACACTCCTCCTCCATTCAATGATATACAACATCACTAGGTCATGCTCAACAACCACCTCCTATAGTTAAACTTGTAATTCCACCATATGCTATAGACCATACCTATGTCAATGACTGGGACCCGGATGAAGCTTACTATGATGATGAACCATTTGATGGTCACACTCCTCTATCACCTCAATGTCCCATCACTTTTGTTAATGAAACTACTCCTTACATTGATATGTTTAGTGTCTTTTGAATAGACTTATGTCACTTACATACTTGTGGGTATAACATCCTACACCCCTGCACATCTTAGCATCAACTCATCTCCCATACTTGCATCGTTATACATCAATATCTTAGCATGGGCATATTCATCTATACTTTAGCATCATCATTTCCCGATGACACAATCTTGTGCTTTAGTTTAAACTTGACTATTTAGGGCATACTATACATGAACCCCACACACTGCATAATAGGTGTTACACATTGCATCTCTTCACACATATTTCATCATAGATGTCCTACATATTACATCATACACTCTACATTTAGTCTACATCATTTCAGCATTTGCACATCCATACATCATACATGATATTAATATTCATCATAAATGTGTCACATTCCTATTGTCTATAATTCCAACATCACACACTCCTCATTTTACATACTACATAACATGTACTTTACACTTTTATTCTATCTACACATCTTGCATTGCATCTTATACATTTTCCACTAAATATTCTACACATCACATGGTCGTCTCGCATCATTACACACACTACATATTCTTCTACGTGCGACACTTACTACCCTTTGAATCACTCTGGTTCCTTGATCTATACTCGATTATCAAGGGTTTACAAATCAAATGGACCTTATCATACTCACACGATCATCATTCATCCATCTATCATGCAAAATTCCTAGGATTAGTGACATACGTCTTAGGCTACATCACCACTCCTACTATTTATCTTGTAGTGATATACACTTTAGAATAAATCATCACTCACATGCCCACCTTGTCATGATATATGCTTCAAATATAGGGTCACACACACTCATATCTAAGTTTCATATCATCAACACACATACATATTCATCACAATGCACTACACACAACACACATTTTTACCATTTCTTGATAACACACTCTCATTTATAGTTCATTATTGACTAATGAGGGAGAAAAAAAATGAACCTCACTTTGCATAAATTTCCATTCACTTGGGGGTAACACAGCCCTATCATCCATACTTGCATTCCATTCCATGCATCCACATCATGTTGCATATCTTGGTTATTTTTACTCTTGCTCACATTTTTCTTGTACATGTTTTCTTATTAAACATGATAGATAAGTTTCTTATATGTCATTATATTTACTATACACACATACACATTCACGTCCTTTTTATTTGTGATCACGAGATACATGTCTCTTACACACAATAGGGATGTTTGGCTACTACTAGTTACACACCGATTCTTGGGGGCATCCACATACATATATTACAGGTGTTATTGTTTCATTTGGTACTTAACACATTACTATCTTGGTTATAAAAGATTTTTACATACACGTTATCTTTCTAATATTCTAACGGTGTTTCATGTGCAACACTTATTTTGTAGGGCCATTTCCTTCTATCCTTGTACACTACATTGTTTATTCTTGCTTATTTGTATTTTCTATTATATGTGGGCCTTTCCCTTTTCTTGGTGTGTAATTTTTTTTTGTATGTGGCCTCTACGGCCTTGGGTTTCTTGCAACATTGTGAGTGATGTCCCATGTTTGCAACCCACTTTTGCGGTATCTGATTGGATTCTTGCATGTTTACTTACTTTCTATCTTATACATTGTTTGTGTAGCTTACACTTATCTTCTACATACATGTTTGTTTATACTAACACTTGTTTCTAGCCACTTGTTTACGTGAACCTTGGTTTCTACCAATCACATTCCCTTCCCCATACAAGGAACAATTTATGTGGTCGGTCCTCTTTTGGGGCCGCATTCTCCTATCAACGATGTCACATGTGCCCCCAAAGAGGGTGCCATCCTTTGGGGTTTACAAAATACAAAACACTTTATACCGGTACAGTTAAATTTTCTGTCCTTTACATTATGTGTTATACATCGAGTGGGTTCAAACCGGTCTACGAACCCCATACATAGCGGCTTTATAGGATAGGGTGTCCTTAGCACATGCGGGAGCAATTAAAGGTTAGAGGATAAAACAAACCTTCCTCTCTAAACTGTCATGGCATTGGATCACCCAAAAAACCAGACAGTATAGAGATAACTTCATTAATCTCAGGAAGTAGTTACAGGTTGAATAATAAAACAACTTTATCCCTACACTTCTTTGGCCAGTGGCATGAGATCGCCCAAAAAAATTGCACTTCACCGAAATTTATAGGATCCTTTCCCTCACCCTTTTTCTCGACATGGATCAAGTGCACATTTTCTTTTTTCATTTTCATTTTCATTCTTTTACTATATACATTGGATTTTTACACATATACATGCGTATTTGACTACTTGATCATCTTCTCCTTTGCAAAGTCATCCGTATGAGAAGCAAGCAATCAACAACAACAACAACATTTTGTGGAAACACACACCTCATACTAACATGCAGGTACATCACACACATTGGCAGCTATACACATGCATCTCGCCCTAGGTTCACTCTCATCACTTTTTTCTCTTTTACATCTTTAGTCTCCATGCTCCATCTTTTTTTCACTCCACGCTTTGTCTAGTCCTTTGGCATGCTTTCTACATCACTCTACATGGACATCAGGTATACATCTCTATTTAATTTATGTTACCGAGCGTTCCGCTCACCAACATAAAGTGGGGGCAAATGTAGACAAAAAATCATTCTTTTTAGGTATTATTTAGTCCCAATCTCATACTACTATTCATATGATTTTTGAGTGAAGAAAGTACTAATTAACCCATATCCTTTGGCCATTTTTCTTTTCTTTTTTTATTCACTGCAAACCTTCCACATGTACTCTCCCAATCATTTTTGTCATTTTACATCATTCTACCACTGAATGGGGTGTCTAGGCCAGTACTGGGGTGCCCTAGGTGCTCTGGTCTCATTCGGGGTACCCTGATCCTTTTCCTACTTTACCTCCATATTTTGGGAACTTTCTATATGTTTGAGCTTTCCATATTTTTAGTGGTTGGCCTTGTCCAGGTTAATTATGAAATTATAACAAGAGAACCATATAAATATAAAGATATGAGACCATAATGAGGGACCAAACACTACTACCACCACCTAAGGTTGCATACATCAAAAGATCCATTTGCATCCATCTAGATCCATCACAATGGAAAATGGTTGGTTCATCTCGCATAAAAATTCATAAGAGGTCTCTTCTTCATCACTAATTATCAGTGACATATTGTACAATATAATGAAACACACGTGAGAGGCATCAAATAACTCAGATAATCTAACGACATTGCAAGTTTGTTTTCTAGACCTCTTGCATAGACCAGGGTGCCTAGAACTCATACTAGGGAGCCCCAAGCACCATCATCCCTCTCTAGAAACCCTAGTTCGGTACATAGTTCAATTCTACATCTTCTCGGAGCTCTTGTTCGGTTGCCTCACGAATTCTTTGCATCTGGTGTCATCTGTGACACAGTCCCAAACATTCATCAAATTAACTAAGTTATTTTTAACCCTCTTTACGCATTTAGGGTTTTTTATTTTATCTACTTAATTGTTTGGGCAATTAATTTTATTTATTTAGTTGTCATTTACTATTTTACATAACATCTAGATTAAACTATCATAGACTGCCATATTTCCATTTTAGTTTAGTCACCATCACAATGCATATCTCATAACAGTGTTTTTAAACACTTAATTCATCACTTAAGGTTTTAGAAACATGCTTTCAACTCATGGTAAGTCATTTTTACTAATTTTTCATGTTAGAAGTCATGTCACTCAAAAGCACAACCTAGGGTGTTAGGAAGGTGTTTTCAACTCACAAAAGTTGGCCCCATCCTCATTAGATCCTCACCTATGGTAAACATTGGTCTATTTATGATAATACCCTTTCTAAGAGGTACTTATCAACATTTAAAAATATTCACCTATCACTATGTGGTGACCATCTCTCTATAGCTTGCAAATTTAGGCCCATTTTTGTCTAGAACCGAAAGGGGTAGCTGTACTATTTTGAAATTATTCATGAAACCTTCAAGTCTTAGATAAATATGGATGTTACCAACATGTAGAGGATTCAAATATATTTATATTTCCTATTTTTTCCTCCTAATTCCTTACGGAGATCCTAAAATCATCTGGAGAAATCAAATTTCACCATTAGAGTGTTTATTCCCTACACCTAGAAAACCCGTTATTGAGTAGATTGTCCTTGAATGACAAAACCTTTCCTAAATATTCCTAAATTACCTCCAAAACTTCCAAAATTCTCCAAAATCACCTTCATATTCTTAATATATTTCTTGAACTCTCCCAAAGGGTGTTTGATTAGCTCCGAGAATGACCTTTTTGGAAAATTTCTATTTATAGTACGTGGAAACACCATATAATTACTAAAATAGAAATATCACTTCCCCTTTTTAGTTGGCCATGAAAAAAACTTCTATATAATAGGCCTGCTCTCTAAATCTTATGCTCAAAATTTTGTCTCAATCTGCCTACTGAATGCTTGAAAATAAAAAAAGTGTAAACCAAGGAACAAAATGAGGGTTTTATACCATAAAAAATCCATAGGATCATGGATTTTTCAATCACCATGTTCTTAAATGGACCTATATTGTAGACCCGTCGAGAAATTTTCGTTTGGATCGGATCACTGGTTTGAAAAATGTGAGAATTTCCTCGTTTCAATGTTCATGGCTTCCCCGGATGAGATTACAGGTGTATATAATAAATTTTCAGGTTTTCGTGAGCTTCAAGATGTGAATAATGGTTTTTGGGTCCACCTGGTGAAGGAATGGATTGAACAAAGTATGTAGAACTATTTAAAGGTTAAAAACAATGTTATTTTTAACTCTTGAAAGCGTGCTTTAAAACTTGGATTTGAAAGAAAAGGGGGTGGGGTGAATTTTATTATCCCAAATATCTTGTCTATCCCTAAGACAGTTGGGATATTTGGGGTAAGAAAATTTATCCCCTTCCCTAGGCTTGACAAGTGGCGAGAAACGAGGGTGAGCAAGGAGGATTGCAGAGAAAGGTTATAACACTTGGGAGATAAAATTTGAGGTCACATGAAAAACCTGTGTAATGGCTATGGGTGTGACACATTTTTTTCCCATCTATCTAGACTATCTTGGACACTTAGGACATTTTGGGAAGAAAATGTGCCCAAGGTTTAGAAGGAAAATACTTATCCAAATTTGTACACATGATCATCTAGCACTTTATCAATAAGGAACATGGTCACATGAGGGTCCAAGGGCTACAAATGGGGGTAGGGCACATTTTTTTATCCTTAATATCTCCAATATCCCCACTATCCCAAATATTTTGGACATTTGGGACATTCGGGATAGTCTAGACACCAAAATGCATCAACCATCTAACTATGAATTTAATTAACTCCTGAAATCATGAAACCAACTTTCCTGAAGTTATAGGAACCATTTTTTGAAAAATAATTATATCAATTTGACTCCCAAGACCATTTTAATTTGGGGATTTTGAGTATTGATTCTTCCTCCTCTAAAAATGCTACTTTTTCATTCGGGGCCACAAGGTGAGTTTATTGAGATTGGTCTACACAAAGAAACGCTTGATTCTTGTGAAGAATGTGAAAACTACATCATGTATAGGATTCTATAAGATTTAAAATGATATATTTTTTCCTCTTGAATCATCCCAAAGCTCCCATAATCTTCTATTAAATTTTAGGTATCTTTTTTCACAGCAAGCTCCTTAAGCCTCCAAAACCCGCTTTCACTATTCTTGCTCCAAAATCTATGAAAATTTCTTCAATATTCCTAAACCCACTCCATTACATTTCAAGCTCTTCAATGACATATCCAAATGACTTCATGCTTCATGATCTACCTCAGAGGATACACACATGTCCCAGATAGGCTAGAAAATAGACTTTATAGGATTAGTACAGAGTTCTTCTTTTCACAACATTCCAATGAATGGACTAAGTGACTTCTTGAACAAATTTAAGATGCTTAGGAGGGATGTTCGTCACATTATTAATATTTTTAAGGATGGAGGGATCATGACATAGAAGGCATGATGATCCAAAGGATGACTCAGGAGGGGATTTGAGAAAAAAACTTGACACTTGGGTAAAGTTTTCATGTTTTCAACTTGAATTTTGACCTTGAAAAACACATGAAAACACACCATAATGAAGGGGAAGAATACACTTAAATGAGTGAAAATGAGGGAAAATGAGAAAAAGAAAGGAAGACATGCGTGTCATAGTCCGAAAAAACATTCACGCTCCCATTTCCATGGAGCACAAAAGAAGAGAAACCCTGTAAGAGATGTAAAATATGTAGAACATGCTAAACCTATAAAAGAAAGGCAAGAAGATGCAATAAACACATGTTAGGGAAGAGAATAGAAACAAAACACAACTTTATTGCTTCTAATGAATGCACAGTCGATTAAAATGAAGGGAGGAGAAATGAATCCACATGCAATGACCCAGATCTGAGGCTTGCAACTCAAAATGCAAGAATACACTTACTCTGAATAATGCCCTTGCATTCCAAGAGGGTCCAACCTTTAAAAATGGGCAGTATTCTACAATTTATAGAAGAAAGGGGAGAGGAAAAGAGGTAAAAGAGAGGGAAATAAAGATTCCAACTCATAACCACCAACAAGATGCAATAAATGTGTGCAAATCAGCCTATAACTCATCAAATCCGCATCTCTACGTTATTTTTCTTGTGGAAGAAGAAATGAGGTGAAATCCCATGAAATCCAGGTGGTTGAGTTGACTAGAACTCTTTATTAATGACTTAAATCAGGTTTTCTAATTTTCACCTACCAAATTCTACCAAAATTTGATTTTAAATATCCTAGAGTCTAGCTCATGTCACTATATTTCAAATGAGACCAACCACATATGATTTCAAGCTTTGTGGAAGGATTTATGATGATTTGAAGTTATGTTTTTCAAATAAACATGCCAAACTTGTGGCATGATCTGATTGGTCATGGGATTATGTTGATTGACTACAAGCCATATTTTCCATATGTCCTGCTTCCATATGCTGCAATGACCTATACAAAGATAGGATTTTTATTTTTCTTCGTGAATTGCACTTTATCTATTAAGTCCCCTAAGTTGGAAATGTGGCATGCAAGGATTTGTGTGCAAGTATTACAACCTTATTGCATATGCGGGAGTAATGGGGAAGAAGAGTGAGTTTCTATAAATGATGTAAGGATGTAAAATAATCCTATCATCGCATACGAGAGGGGGCATAGGGAGAAAGGGGAAAGGAATGTATATTTGCATATATATGTAAATGTGCAAGAGAGTTCTAAAGGTATACCAAAGGGAAGTGTAGAAGTTCAAGGAAAAATAGCGCATGAAGCATGCCAAGAGAAAAAGGGAGAGTGTGCAACTCAAGGATTTGTAAAAGGGGATGCGTAGGGAAATTCCCGAGAGAGAAATACTACGTGTAGAAATCAAGAAATAAAATTTAAGTGTGCAGAAGTCATGTTGAGGACTTACAAGAATACAAGGAAAACCCATGGGTGTGTGTATAAGGGTGCACAATGGCCATAATAGAAGAAATGAATGCACAAGGAATGTGTTGGTTTGTGGGATCCTATGTGTCCTCCACTCACATATGGATGTTCATCTCACATGGGTTAGGTTTAGGGTTAGTTTAGGGTTTTCTTGTGTGTCATGCACTAGAGTTACTCAGCACCCTATATGTACCCTTTGATTCTTGATTTATGAGTATGCCAAGACACTCCGATGTCTTTCTCTACATGTGGAAGCTTTTTTCTATTATGTAACTTCTTCCTTTGATTGATCGATTCTTTCTTGCGATTATGTTAGAGCCATTATGATTCCATTGGAGTGCAACTTCATCATGGTGCACAAGTTTTCGATATGATTCTCACAAAATCTTTTAGAATGCACATGAAAGGAAAAGGGGAAATACTTGTAGCTATGTAAGGAATAATGTGAGCACACAAAACATGTGTAAAAGAAAGAAAAGGAAGTGGGAGAAGAAAGGATAGAGTGCAGGATCACGCACAAAGAACTACAACCAAGGAAATGCACCAAGGAAAAAACCATCAGTGCGCATAAGATAAAAACTTGATGTCAGTGCTAGAATGGAATTGCAAGTTACAAAAATGACCAGGGGATTATTTTTGGACAACATTTTGGAAAATTTCAGGGGCATCTTCCTACTAGTTATGAGTACCAACTTCCTTGAAGAATCCATTGGGCATGGAGTTGGCCTATAAACATGAGAACTAATAAGTAATGTGAACAATTCACCCCTGAATCTCATCAAAGCATTTTCTAGACTCTACATTGAACTGGTTATTCCCAATTATGAAATATATTCTGATTTGAAATTTAATAAGAGTGGAAAACTATCTTGCTAAAAAATTTCCACCTTATTTTTAGGAACGTGCCCAATAAATGTTGGATGAAATTGTGCCAACAAATTTAAACCTAACTCACACCACTGAAACCTTTATGACTTATGAGCATAGGAACTACCATATGGAAGCAACAAAAGAGCATGTGTAAAAGCATGCGAAAGAAAGGAAACCTAGACTACCAATAAAACAATGCTATCAAAGCGTACTTTAAGTAATTAAAACTACTCTAATATGTGCATGATGTAAAATAAATTAATGGAAGTTCTTGAGATAAATCCCATTAACTAGGATTGATAGTGCATCTCCATCAAGATGAGACAACTCAAATGAGTTAGCCTCCTTATAAACACTGATGATATATGGACCACTCCAAAGTGCATAAAACTTTGAGTGGTGCCCTGGTTTAGCTCTTTCATCATCTCATTTCAAGACCAAATAACCCACTTTGAAAACCTAAGCTCTAGATTTTATGTTAAACCACTATTTGGTTTATCTTTGATGTTGTTCCAATCTGATCATGGAGGAATTCCCCAGTTCTTCAAGTTCAACCAATTATTCCATTTTGACTTCTCTGTAATCCACACCCTCAAATTCTAACTGTTATACCATCTCTAGTGAAGGAAGTTCAAGTGATAAGGGAAGCCTATATTCTATACCATAAATGAGTTTGTAAGGAGAAGTGCCAATTTTCTTATTTTCTGGTATTCTATCATCCCAAAGCATGCACGAGAGCTTTATGTTCCACTCCCTCTACTTGATATCCATTGTTATTTTCATGATTCTAATTAGGTTCTTATTATCGACTCTACCAATCCATTACCTTGAGGGTAGTCATTGTAGGAAGTCTTCAAATATGTTCCAAGTTCAAGAGCTCAATTAGAAATTATAGTACTAAGGAATACCTTTGCATTATTTGAATTGATTGTTTGAGGGATGCCAAACCTGGTCACAATACCTTCAAGGAAGTCAAGGATGAATGATTTTTTTGCTTCATTTAGCACAACAACTTCTATCCATCTAGTGAAGTAATCCATTGATGTCAGGGCCCACTTATGACTAGCACTTGAATGAGGATTAATCATTCCAATGAATCAATACCCCATTACACAAACAATATATTCGTATGGATTGGATGGAGGGGAAGTGTAGCTAACTTCTTTTTTCCTGTGAAGAAGTGCATTATTTACATCTTCTAACCCACTAGTGCACGTCAAAAAACAACATAGGACAAAATTATCTTTCCTTTATGATTTTAATGTTGTATATTTGGCAGAGAAGTGTCCACCATAGATACCATCATGAAAATCTTCTAACACTTTTTTTACCTGCACACCTTCAATGCATCCAAGAGACATGTCATCAATGTTTTTCTTGAAGATAATGCCATCAATTAGTGCATATGGAATGGAATACAACCTCATATGTCTTCTCTTTGCTTTATTTAGACCATGAGGGTATGCACCAAAAGATAAGAATCCTGACATGATATCAATCCATCCATGCCCGTTAGGTATATCTTGATCTTGTTGGGGTTTAGCATGTGGAAGTTATTCATTGATAAACAAAGAAGTTTCTTGATCATTCTGAGAGTCCAAATAAATATTATCACAAAGTTCTCTTCCTCTTACCATCTTTTTGGCTTTGATAGTCACATTATATTCTATTATTTTTGTCACCCATCTAGATCTTTTCTCACTGATTTCTTCTCCCATGATAAATTATCTCACACTAGAGTGTGAAACTAGAAATTTGACATGATTTGTGGTGAGCATAATTTTGAACTTATTTAATGTGCACATGATGGTTAATACCTTATTTTATATGTGATTGTATTTCAATTCATAATCCTTCATTATTTGACTGAAGAAAGCCACTGGATGCTACAGTCCTTGGTCATTTTGTTGTGTCAAAATAGAAGCAATATTAGTATCATCTCCATATGCATAAAGGACAAAATCCTTAGAATAATCTGGATTGATAAGTGTTGGGGCCTAAGTAATTTCTTAATTGATCTTTTTGAATCTTTCCTTTCCTTCTTCTTTCCACTAAAAGATTGAATATTTTTTGAGCTTAAGAGTGATAGGCCTAACCAATCCAGTAAAGTTAGGAAAGAATCTCATAACAAAACATATATTTCCAAGGAATGACTGTAAGTCCTTCTTGTGAGTTGGACAAGAGAGGGAGAGGATGGTTGAGATTCTTTCAAGATCAATGGAAATGACATCCTTTGAAACATGTCCCAAATGTTTTCCTTGCACAATAGAAAAGTTAAATTTCTTGGGCTTAAGAGACACCCAAAACTCTCTACATCTAAAAAATACTTTCTCAAGATGAATTATATGATCCATGATTTTCTTTGAGATAAAAATTATGTCATCCAAGTAAAATAGGATGAAATCATTGTTGTATCCTTTAAAGGTAATGCCCATTTCTCTTTGAAACGTCACACCTACATTTGAAAAAGTGGACAAAATTTTATGATATGCATATGTTACCCATTTGATTGTAAATGCAATTTTGAATCAATATTTTTCCTTGACCATGATCTCATTGAAACCTGAGTAGCCATCAAGCATGGAGAACCTTTGCGTTCCTGCCACAATCTACAAACTTTTCTCCATATAAGGAAAAGGATAATGATGCTTTAATTAAGATTTGTGTAAATCTTTGAACTCAACAAAAAATATGATTTCACCATTATTATTCCTCACTGGAACAAGATTTTCCACCCAATTAGATTACTTTATAGGGAAAATTATCTTTTCCGTAATCGGTTTGGATAACTCCTTCCTCACGAGGGGATATATCTTAGGATTGATAGGCATTTACTTTTGTATGATGGGATTGACATCAGGGTCAAGTTTAATGGAGTGTTGAAAAACACTTGAATAAAATCCTTTTAGGTCCTCATAATCCCATGAGAGGATATCACTATACTTTTTACATAATCAGATAAAGGGTCGTTTTTCATATTCTGCACATACATTTCCAAGCAGTAATTATTGTCATGCACAATAAAACTAGCTGACAATATTTTTGCTTTATGGTCATGTTATTTTCTTCTCCTCTAAACTCATCATTAGGACTAAAAATATGCTCTAAGGTGACCAATCCAATTGGTAATTCATTTGTCTTTAACTGAATAATTTGATCACTATAGTTTTTATGCAAATCATATTTCATTTTTGAGGAAAACTTAGCCTCGTTCTGAATGAACTACAAAATCATGCATCCTTATCAAATACTTGTCAGCTTGATTTCATTATCTGGAACTGATGCCATGATCACCAACTTGATGTTTTGCATATTTCCTTGGACAAGATCCTTAGTTGGTGAGAATTGCGATCCAAGGGATTTCATCTATTCTGCTTCTTTGTTTAATTTCCTTGGCACCACTTGCAGATTAAGGGTATCAAATCTCTCTAAGAGGTCCCAAACTCTATATTTATAAGATTTCAACAAATTATTCTTTTCCGTGCACTTTTTTTTCACTTGGTGGATAACTAGTTAGGTTTCCACAAATATTTTCAAGGCTCTAATTTGTCTCCTTTCAGCAATAAGAATACCATGCACTAATGCTTCATACTCTACTATATTATTGTAACATGCAAACTATAACCTACGTGCAAAGAAGAACTTCTGATCTATATGATAAATTAGAACAACACCTGTGCATGCACCATTTCTACTTCTAGAACCATCAAATAACATATTCCATAGTCTAGAAGTATCATCTTCTTCTTGTTTGAGTGGGGTAGGTAGAATGGCTTCTTCTTCAAGAATGCATTAGGTTCAAGTACATTTTCCACAGCTATATCATAGGATAAAATTCATAATGTTCTTCTGTAACCCATTCATCTAATAAAAGAGCAGGTATGAAAAGATGAATAAGTTTCTCTTATGATATTGACTCTTGCTTTGGGTATTCATGAATAAAACAGTTTGATTGGAGAGGAGTGGGGTCATAAGACTCAACATAGTAGGAAAATATAGGATCAGACTATAGAGTAACCCTGGTATCATATCTTGTTCTTAGGAGAATATGATACCAATCTAAAGACAAGTATCCACCCACTTTGGAAGTGAAATCCCTTGATATGAAAATGGAAAATAAAGGATACAAGTCGATGAGTGAAACTTCGTGAGTTATAGTTATACTTGGACAAGCATGAAGCTTTAATTCAAGAACCTTGATGAATCCTAGGATGCTAACAACTGAGCCATCTAGTTGTAAGACACCTTTATAAATAGGGCTATACTTAAGACCTAGAATATCAACAATTTTCTTAGGCATGACAGAAGTACTGGCGCCTGAGTCTATCATGAAATTATGAATGAGGTGTTTTCCTATTATCAAGTACATATAAAAGGGAGGTGTTTTCACAAATTTTCTTACTTGTTTCTCCTCTACTTAACATAGATTAACAATATCCTGAGTTTTTTTAATAACTTGATTAGCTTGAGATATTTGCACAAGAGCTTCATGCAAGAGGTCAAGCTGTAATGGAATAGTAAAAACATCCCACATTATGACATTTACATTTTTATTCTTCATCTGATCCAAAATTTTAAAGGGGGCCCATGGACTTGTGCATTTGAGGTGGAAAATTTTCTTTTCTTGATTTCTATGGTGTTAAGGAAAGTACTTTGGGTTACACAAAAGATTCATTTGTAACAAAAGGACTGCATGGAACCTCACGTGCATCTTCATACAGAGACTTGTGCACACTAGAAGGAAATATAGAACTGGACTTGTGCACACTGTTTCACCTAATTTCTTAGTTTTCTGAGAAGTACTTGACGAAATAGATAAGGTAAAGGTGGTAAGAGGAATACCTATTTTGGGATGGTTGAAGGTTATATGCACACGTATTTGAATTCTGAATCAAAGTGATTGTGAGATCTTCCTTTTGGCTAGGAGGAACTACCTGTATAAGAACCAAAACAAGACCACCAAAGAGAGTTAAACAATATATGCAGTGGACTGCCTAGCATATGCTAGATCCTGGAAGTGCGATACTTCCTAGATGGCTATCAATCCACTGTTTACAATAATTCAATACTGAAATAAAGTAAATATTATCCTATTGTAGTTTAATATGATTTAGGAATCTCATAAAAATGCAATAGGCTAGATCTAATCTAACAAAGCTAGGCTAGAAAGAGATCCAGAGGTCAAGTGGGTTGGTTATAGGTGAATCTTAGCTAACAGGCTAGGTTAGATATAGATCTCAAGGTCAAACAGGTGTTCAAGTAGGTATATGTCGAAAAAAATAAAGTTAAGTTAGATGTGGGTCATAAACAAGTTGTTATTCTAGAAGAGATTAGGCGACACGAGACAGAGACCGACCACGATTTTATAAAACCGATGACAGTTTTACTGTAACCGTGACGGTTAGAGAGAACCGACGACGGTTAAGTTGAGGGCTGGTGGAATCACACAGTCTGGGTTTTTGGATAGAAGATGGGGATTGATCACAGAGGGGGTGTAGATATGTTGCGAAGGTCTGAGACTACTGAGGAGGTCAAATAGGAAATTGGGCCAAGTATTAAGATGATTAGGTATGGAAGGTGGCTGCAATTGGAGAGAGGGAATGGATAGAGGGTAAAGGACTAGGTTCCTTTACCACAAATACTATAGATGATGATAAGAAAATGAAATAGATGGAAGGAGGATACTTACTCTTCTGTGAGGTACAGTGTCGAAGAGTAATAATGAGAAGTTGCTGCATTAGAGGATCTTTGGGAAGAAAGTCTCACTATTGTGCCGGTGTATTTGTTGCCTTTGTTGATCACCAATCAATCTTCATTCTCTTGTCATGCAAAGAGATCTAAGAGAGATCGAACTTGAGATTACAAAGGGGGTCTAAATAGGACTTTTGGTCCATTCCAATATAACCAGCATCGGTTTAGGGTGAACCGACATCGGTTTAGGGGAACCGACATCGAGTTTAGGTGAGATATCTTGGGTTGTTCAAAAATTACAGGAAGTTGCTCTGCCATTTGATGAGGGTCTCCTTTCTTCTCGGGGTGAAAACCGACCTTAGGAGGATTTTAAATGTGAGGTGAGGGGATGGGTCTAATGTTAGGTTTTATTTAGGACATTGGTTAAGGGTTTAGGTTAATGGGTCAAATGATGGGGGTGGTTAGGTGAGGTGCATTTAATAAACACAATTATATTAAATAAGTGTGTGAGGGTAGTGAATTAATTTAATGTAAATAATTAAATTAATGTGTGTGCGGGTAAGAGGTCATTGACTTAATTAAAATAATTAAATTAATATGTATGGAGATAAATGGCATTAATTTAATTAAAGTAATTAAATTAAAATGTGTGGGTGCAGAGGTAGGTGATAAGGTGTTGAGGATGAGGAAGTGATTATAGGGGCTGTGCTTTGGGGACCAAGGTGATTACGACACGATTTTGGTGTTTACATTTTCCCCTTTTTGTTATGTAGCTTGTATTGGTAAGCGATGTGAACAAGAATAGAGTGTGGTTGCCTCAAGTGGGAATGAGGGTGATCCCCCTCAAACCAGGAACTGATGAGGTGGTAGAGCACATCGGTGAGTGGTTTGATAAAAGTGGATGTAAAGCAGAATGATGAGAAATGAGGAATGGGGTAAAGGGAAAATTGGGCATATAGGTAAATAGGCCAAGGTCAAAGGTAGGGGAAGTTGAACGCACGCACACGTATAAACTGTGACACGGTACCAAGTTGAAGAGCTTGCAAACTCTACATCGTCTAAGGTCAATAGTTTTATCCAAACAAGGTTGAAGTGATTCCAATATCCAGGTATAGGATAGGGTTAGGAAACACAACATGGGTCAGGTGTAGGCATGTTAGGTATGTGCTGGTACACCAAGGTCGGGTCAGGATAGACATCATGGTAATAGGCAAGGTAAGGGCATGAGGTCAAACAACACGGGTAATAGTGTCGCAAGGTATAACGAGCACATGGGTTCAAAGGTCACAAATGAGTTTTCGAGGTCTAGGTAGATAGGTCACACTATATAAGGATAGAGGAGGAGAGCGAGAGAGTATGAGCGCATACCCATAGAGTGGGTTAGGCGCCAAGCCCGGTTGGGTTAGTCCAGATGTACCGCCTTTGTTCCCGGATACGATGAGAGAGATGACGTGGAGAGACCTATGTCTCCACCACGACCCACCGTGCCAACCCAGACGGGGAGAGGAGCAGGCTAGTGGATTCATAGATTGATGATGTGAGAGTGGCGAGAAGATATAGCGGTGGTGGGTAGTATAGCTGAGAGCCGTACCACCGAGGCTAGGGTAGCCAGACTTAGCCACCATCACAGTGTAGAGGGACGCCCTATAGGGGTAGGTGGCTACCTTGGTGACGTAGCTCGGGATTATGTAGGGAAGCTAACAGGTACAAAGGCATAGGTTGCCACATTATAGGCCAGATAGTAGTGACACTCAGGGCGGGATCGGGAGAGGAGGGGGACAGTACCCTCACAGGTGGAGCGAGGGGAGATGGAGATGGAGAGGAGGTAGGTGGAGGGGGAGAGTAGATAGCTTCCCCTACAAGTGTAGGTATAGGAATTACAGGGCTTGTTGGCCACAACACATGGAGACGTTAAAGGTCTTGAGCCATGGCGGTCAATGGCGTAGGCACAAATTACTATTTTACTGCCCAGCCCAAATTTAGGCACAAGCACAACTCCCAGGGCAGTTAGGCCATGCTACTACCAACACAGGGCATAGGGTAGATTCTGGGACAGGGTCCCATGGTACATGCATCCACATAGGCAGGGAGACCCATGGCACCCCCACAGATAGTGACCATGGTTAGATTCAGGGATGCCTTAGCAGAGGCATGATATTATCAGGATCATTTGTTAGCTTCGGGATAGATGTGCCCTCCTATGTTGAGTACAGAGCACAACAGGCCTCTAGTGAGAGGACTAGATCCCACACTCATAGTGTGGAGAGTACAAGGGGCCAACAAGAGCCCAGAGAGATAGGGTCATGGTGAGGCCACTAGTGTGCAGAGGCCAGCCCCAAGTGAGGGGCCATCAGCAGGAGGTGAGGCAGGTTTCGGGCACCGAGAAGGTGTGGCAGAGGGGTCGAGACAAAAATATTCATAGGGAGCATTCCCCAACATCAGATGGGGAGATGATTGACTTGCTATGGACCGACCTACGTGCTGAGTCATTTTTGTATGGATTATATATGAGATCGGCTGCGCACCAAAAGATTTTTGTATTTATTATTATTGTTTTGTACATGATACCATCCTGCGAGCCAAAGATATTTTGTATTGGATAGTGGCCTGCGAGCAATGATGTATGAGAGACACATGTATTTTTTAGATGAGTGTACATTATTGTGATACACAGGTATTTATATGATGAGATGTATGAGGTTCAAATGATTATGTGTTGTGATGTGTATTTTATTTTACTTTCATTATGATATGAATGGATTAGGTGAGTTAGGCATGACGGAGTCAGGTCGGTTTAGGCATGGATCGAGTTAGGTCGGTTTAGGCATGGATCGAGTCAGGTTAATTTTAGGCATGGATCGAGTTAGGTCAATTTAGGTATGGATTGAGTCAGGTCAGTGTAGGTATGGATCGAGTCGGTCGGTTTAGGTATGGATCGAGTCGGGTCGGTTTAGCCATGGATCGAGTCAAGTTGGTTTAGGCATGGAATGAGTCAGGTGAGTTTAGGTATGGATGGAGTAAAGTCAGTTTAGGCATGGATGGAGTCAAGTCAGTTTAGGCATGGATGGAGTCAGGTTGGTTTAGACATGGAATGAGTCGGGTTGGTATTTTGTAATACATGTTAATGCAAATGAATGTAATGGTGTACAATGTTTAAATATGGGTTATAGATGAATATGGGAAATAATGGTAGTGGTAAAAGAGTATGTGAAACATGAGGAGTGTATGTAGGTCGAATGATGTGGATATGGGATAGATTTCTGGGTTTTGATATGAACAGGAAATCAGGTAAAGGTGGGGAAAATGGTTAGGGTAAAGAGTGGCCGAGCTAACCTTCCAGGGCCCCATGCCCTAGAAGTGCTGCCTACATAGTCCCAGTGAAAAGGGACCTCAGACCGATGTAGTTCTCCCATAAGCTAGGGAAGAATATGAAAAGATAGAAGGAGGTAGGTAGGTTGATAGGTAGGGTTGAGTCTAGGTCATAGGGATGATTAGGTCAAGGTCAATTAAGTTTGGGTAGAGTATAGGTAGATAGGTAAAGGTGATTTTAGGTCGATAGGTAGTGTTGATTCCAGGTCATAGGTATAATTAGGTTGAGAATAGGTAGATAGGAAAAGGTGATTTTAGGTTGATTGAGGTGGGAGAAGAAAATCCCAAAAGATAGGTGTCGAGGCTCCAGTCCTATAGGATAATCAAAAGGTAATGAAGAAGTGAAAAGTGAAAGAGGAGGCAAGAGAGCCACGGGATTGGCAAGGATCAAAACACAAACCATATTTATAGATAGGCTAGTGAACGTAAGACCCTAAAGACATTGCATGAGTGATTATTCGAAAGGTGAAGACTAGTCACATGATCACCAAATGTCATAGGTTCAGCAGGTCCCTTGAGGTATGAAGTGAAAAGACAATGGGTAAGGAGGTGAAGGTAATTAAGTCATATGATAAGGTGCAACCTGCCTTTAGCAAGAGATCCAAGCTCACAATAGGCAAGTCCATGACGAAAAGGTTTACTTTTCTTTTTCTTTTCTTTTTGACTTTTTAGATAGACTGATCGATGCGGGAAGTCTATACGGGATGAATATATGTCTCCTTGAGGTCTTTGTGAAGCTGATCGATGTGGGAAGCTTCTGAATAGGTATTTTTGAGGAAATAGTCTTTGGATAGACTATGTAGAGTTGTGAGCTTTTTATAGCTGTCCTTCGAGGGAGTAGTCTACTTATAGTCTACTTATAGCGGAAGATGTCTTTTTGAGGGATTCATCTTTGTATGGGAAGTTTGACTCAAGGAGTTGATCCCTTTATTTTTGGAAAGAATTTTTTTTTGGCTTTTAAGTCATGGACGAGACTATAACGAAGCATTTGGTTCTTGTTCAAAAGGAAAGGGTGAACAACCATGGGATCTCATCTAAAAGAAGATGAAAAGTATCCATGAGAATCATGCCATGTGCAGAGCCATGGTGCACATATTTAAGAGAAGGAAAAAGGGTGACGGGTAATCACATGATTCTTGTTTAGTCATTGAAGTGGAGGGGTAGAAAAGAGAAAGGTGAATGGCGCTCAAGGGATGAACATGAAATAGAGAAGTAGTGATGTAGGACTAGAAGTCAATAGTAGAATGGTCAAAGATGCAAGGCATTGAGGGGCTTAGGTTCGGGCTTACCATCAAGTGAAGACAAGCGATAAGCACCTGATCCATAGTCATGGGTCACGATGTATGGTCCAAGCCAATTAGGAGAAAATTTGCCCCATTTTCTTTTTTCTGCTTTGGTTACGTGTTGATTTTCCTTGAGGACAAGGTCACCGACCTTAAAGGTGCGTTCATGGACACATTTTTTCGTAGGCATGCTTGATGTGTTTTTGGTAGACTTGGAGATGGTCGAGAGCATGAAGACAACGTTCATCTAATAACTCAAGTTATGCTAAATGGTCTTGGTGAAAGTCATCATCAGTAAGCATATCTTGAAGAGAGATACAGAGAGATGGGATCTGGACTTCGAGAGGTAAAACAACCTCGGTACCATAGACCAGAGAAAAGGGAGTGGCAACAGTGGAGGTATGAATACTAGTACGGTATGCCCAGAGGCGAAAGGAATGTGCGTATGCCAATCCTTCCCAGTATCATTAACCACTTTCATGAGAATTTTGTTTAGGGTTTTGTTGGTGGATTCGGCCTAGCCATTGGTTTGTGGATAATATGGCGAGGAGAAGCTTAGTTGGATGTCGAAGGCATCGCAAAGTTTCTGTAGAGTTTTTTTTTGAATTGTTTTCCATTATCAGTGATAAGGCAATGTGGAACACCGAAGTGAAAAATAATGTGATGATTGATGAACTCACATATTTTCTCATCTTTAGTGGAGATGAGGGGTATGGATTCAACCCATTTGGTGTAATATTCGGTAGTGGTGATGATCCATTGATGTCGTAGGGAAGAGTGAGGATTGATCTCTCCGACAAGATCCAAACCCCACTGAGAGAAGGGCCAAAGGTCACGAGCAACCTGTAAGGCGTGACTAGGTGTATGATGAAAATTGGCATGTTGTTGGCATTTTACACAATGCTTAACGTAGTCACAACAATCATGATTGAGGTTCATCTAGTAATAGCCTAGGTGAAGAATGTGTTTAAGAAAAAGGCCAGGCCAAAGTGACCTCCATAGATGCCATCGTGAACTTCTTTAATGGTATAGGGGATTTTAGAGCTGGTGAGGCATCGTAAGAGAATACCGTCAAAGCCTCATTTATAGAGAAGGCCACCCATGATGACATAATGAGAGGCCTTCTTGAGAAAGGTGCATTGTCCATTACGTGTGAGATCAGGAGGCAATATAGAAAGGGAAAGGTAGTCCACAAGTTGCTTATACCAAAGGTATTGTGTGTTTAGTGAGGTAGTTCGGATGAGGTTAACACAACAAGATTTATAAGAAGGTCTCGGTATGTGTTTTATGGTAACAAAGATGTCTGAATCGTTAGGTGAAGTGGGTATTTGGGAAGCGAGGCAGGCCATGGTATCCATGAATTTATTGGTGGATCGCGGAATAGTTTGAATTTTATAGCGGTCAAAGGTAGTCAACATGATGCCGACGTAACGTTTGTACTCTTGAAGTATTTCATTACGACACTGATAAACACCGTTGACTTGGTTTACTACCAGCTAAGAGTCACCAAAGATATTAATGGATTTGACATCTAAGGCATAGGCAGTCATGAGACCCAATACGAGTGCTTCGTATTTGGCAATATTGTTAGTGCACTCGAAGTCAAGTTTAAATGATAAAGGCATGGGTTCCCCATCAAGAGGAATGAGGATAATACCTGTACCACCCCCATGCTGACATTTGGAACTGTCAAAGAATAAGGTCATTTGGTAAGGGTCATCACCCAAAGAGAGGTTAGCAATGGATTCATCAGGGAAATCAAAGTTCGAAGATTGATTCCCAAAAAGAGGCGCATCAACGAGCTGGTCAACAATGGCCTAGCCCTTGATAGATTTTTGGTGGATGAATTCAGGTCTAGGTCAGCAAGAAGCATGAGCCAATGTGCGACATGTTGATTTTGGTAAGGTTTAGCATACATGAAGTGTAAGGGGTCAGTGTTGGTCACAACATAGGTTTTGTGGTTGAGTAGGTAATGGAAAAGTTTGGTGGTAACAAAAACTAAGGCTAAGCAAAGTTTTTCAGGGTGAGTGTATCGGGTTTTGTAGTCCAGAAGGGTATGGCTTATGTAATAAACCATTTTCTCCCTATGTTGTTCATCACGATGAGTGAGCATAGCCCTAAAGAGTGATCGGTACTAGAGATGTATATGTAGAAGGGTTAGAAATCTTTAGGTGGAACAAGTACATGGGTGGTTGGAGAAGGTATTGTTTTAAGGCCTCAAAAGATTTGTGGCAGTCATCATCCCATTTGAAAGAGACATCCTTTTTGAGAAGGTGATGAAATGGTTGACAACGGTTGAGAGTTGGGAAATAAATCGATGAATAGATTGCAACTTGCCCTGTAAACTACGAAGTTGGCGAAAGGTTAGTGGGTGGAGGCATATCGAGAATGGCCTTGACTTTAGTAGGGTCAACCTCTATACCACGTAAGGAAATGATAAATCCCAGGAGCTTTCCTGAGAGAACCATGAAGACACATTTCTTGGGTTGAAGGTGAACACAATACTTGATAAGGCGATCAAAGATGGTTTTCAAGATAGTAAGATGTTCGGCCCGATGTTTGGATTTGGTGAGAAGATCATCTACATAATCTTCTAATATATGGTGCATAATGTCATGGAAAATGTAGGTCATAGCCCATTGATAGGTGGCACCAGTGTTTTTAAGGCCGAAAGGCATGACTCGATAACAAAAGGTCCCCCAAGGGGTAATGAATGTGGTTTTGTGTTGATCCTCTGGAGTGAGAAAGATTTGGTTATAACCCAAGAAACCATCCATAAGTGATAGCATCTCATGGCCAGTGGTAAGGTCAACCAACTGGTCAATACCAGCAGAGGAAAATCATCTTTTGGGTAGGTAAGGTTGAGATCACAAAAATCGGTGCAAATGCGAAGTCCCCTGTCACCTTAGTGATAGTGACATGTTAGAAATCCATTGGGGGTAATCGATGGGTAAGATGAAGGAAACTGAGAGAAGGTGTTGAAGTTCTTCTTTGACAAGAAGAGCAATGCGAGGGTGCATTTTCCTCAAATTTTGTTTTACGGGTTTGGCATTGGGAATGGTTACAATATTGTGGACCACGATAGTGGGATCAATGCCAGGCATGTTAGCATAAGACCAAGAAAAAGCATGGCTATGATTTTTAAGAAAAGAAGTGAGGGCTTCTGTTCAACAACATCTAGAGATTGGCCAATCTTGAGAATGTGGGGTCATCCTGAGTGTGGATGTTGACTTTGATAGTCGATTCATTCAACATTGTTTGCATCTCAGAAGGTAACGACCGGTGAATATAAGAGTCTTCAGCACCAAGGTAGGTGAGTATGGACTCATCATCCTGACATTGAATGACATTAATAGAAGGAGTATCGTCCCCTATCATGTCAGGATATAAGAAAGGAAGAGAGGAAGGAGCCTCGCCATCGTGGTGATAGGTCAGAGGCCCCAAGGAAATGGTATTTATGAAAAAAAAATGTAGGAGGGATAGATTCAGGATCCATCGACTCCATTGGTGAAGGTGGTGAAGGTGGGGTAGGTGAAGAAGGTGGAGAGGGGTCAATGTCTTCAATGAGTTCAATACGGGGATTTTTGGTAGGTAGTTTGGTAAAACCGATTCCACTACAATCATTGTGTTTACATGTGGTACATGAAATAACAATGTGACGACCTTGCTCATAAAGGCCAAAGCTGAAACCCTTCCAGGCACAGTGGTGTAGGAAAGTGTGAGTGAAGCGGTGGTTGGTAAGCAATTGAAGGTCATCCAAAAAAAGGTCGGGTTTGTGATGGTGGTTTGGGTGTGTAAGTGGAAATATCAAGTCCCCCATAGGTAAGATGGGTACGGAGGTGGGGAGGACCATAAAGGAGATGTTCGCCTATGCGGTGATCATAGTGAGGATGTTGGTGAAGGTTTCCATACTCTTGTGGAGTAAGGAATGTATTGACATTGTACAGGTGATACTCCCCCATAGTGAGGCATTGAAAAACACCTTCCAAGGGATCAATGGTTGATATATTGGTGGCTGGAATGGAGGAAGCATTAGAAGTTAGATCAGCAGAGGTGTCGGTTAGTTGGGAAGTTGATGTGTGACTGGTAGAAGTGACAGCAGAGAGAGGTGGGAATAGAAGATTTGGGTGAAGGTGAGGTTACAATGACACTTTGGTGGATGGGGTCATGTGTGAAGAAGATGTAGGTAGGGAGGTAGATGCCTTAATAGGTACAAGGACATCATTGGGCTAGTAAAGCATGTTACAGGTTTTGAAAGGTGATGGGTCAACTGGAATGGTATAGGAACGTCCTTCATGTTCAAACTTTACACATCGGTGCAAAGTAGAAGGAACACAACCCATGGCACGAATCTAGGGTCTTTCGAGCAACAAATTGTATTGAAACTCCCCTTCCAAAATGTAGAACAGCTCAGAATAGTACGAGGACCCACACGAACATGGAGGATGATAGTGCCGAGTGTAGAGGTGATAGCGTCATTGAATGAACGCAACATGACTGGATGTTTATGCATGCAATTGTTGGGTATGCACATTTGTTCAAATGCGTGAGAGGAGATGATGTTAATGCTAGCGCCCCCATCGATCATAACACATCAAATGCGTATATTATCGATATGGATGGAGATGAAAAGTGTAGGATCTAGGTCATCGGTTTGGTGGGGGACAATTTCTTCATCCGAGAAACTAAGGATAACAACTTGGTGAACAGTGGAGGTGATGAGGTAGATGGAAATTTGGTGAGAGAAGTGACATGATGAGGTGTGATAATAGATGCTACAGGTGTGGGGTCATCAGGTAAAACTTCAATAGATTGAAGGACTTCCATGAGGGCTTGACGATGTGACTCTGAGGTTTGGATGAGATCGTATAAGGACATTTTGAGAGAAGATTGGTGTAACTATTTGAGCATCGTGTGGTGCGTAACCCCATCAGAAATAGGATATGTAGGACCACGGATAGTGATTTTAGGCATGGGTGCAATTGGTATGTTGGGTACGTGGTTGGGTGATGGATCAGCTATTTTGTCTTTCCCTTTGTCTCGCTGACCTCGGGTAATGACGTGAACCATATTAATTTGAGGCAGAGAGGTGGATGGGGTGGGGTTATCATGAAAGGTATACCAAATAGGAGGGACATTTACCAAGAGGTGGATAAGAGCCTTCTGCGATGAGTGTCCAACACCAACATTTAGGAGAAGGTTGAGCAATCTCTCAGATGCGACCATGTTGATTTCAAATTTTAGAGATGGAAAGAAAGGTCATGGCAGTGAAGATGGAGGTTGTGGTATAGGTGTAGGAGGAAGATGTGAAGAAGGTGGTGAGGGTGAAATAGGTTCATCATCCAGGAGGTCATCGTCATCAAAATTGGGGTCAGAAGGACATAATTGAATGAGGGAAACCTTTAGACCCTTACAGTTCTCAACATCATGTCCTGGCACACGATGGTAAGTGTAAATTTTAGTATCATCAAACCCTTCCGGTTTAGGTTTAAGAGGGTCATAAGGTCTAAGAGGAGGGAGGGTGATAGCAGAGATTTCTAGGAGGTTAGCCAAGATGGTAGCGTATGATCCCACCAGTGGATCAGAATGTGAAGTGAAAGTAGCTTTGGTTGGAAGATTGGGTAGTTGTGGTGGTAGTTGAGGTGATGCAATCATGGATTTGGGTTGTACTTTCTTTGGTGTAGGTGCAACAACAAAAAGAGGGGTAAGTTTAACCACCTCTTTGGAAATTAACGGTTTTTTTCAATTTTTGGTGCTTTTTCTTAGGTAGAGGTGTAGGGGGAGCATGTGATGTAAATGGCAAGGTAGATGGTGGGAGAGGATGAGTGACCCAAGGGGATAACTAAGGTGTAGTGGTAGGTGTTGGTCGAGGTCGAGAGGGAGGTACAGTGAGGTGGAAGAAAATGTCATAGGTAGTGAAGGAGGTATAGAAGGTAATGGTGGTATAGGAGGTAAAGAAGTTATAGATGGTGATGAAGGATGCAAGGTTTTCCTAGGTAGAGCTGTAGGCTGTGGTGAAGGGGTCAAGGGAATTTTAGGTTTACCCTTGGAGAGAGTAGATTTTGTTAAGGTAGAGGGGTGAGGTCCCAAGATGGATGGTAGGGGTGAAGGTGATAAAGGTGTAGTTGGTGAGGTCAGTGCATGTGGATTAGAAGGTTGGGTTTTTCATTTAGGTTGAGGGATTGGTTCAATAGGTATATGGGAAGATGTGTTCAAGTGTCTCCTGATAGGAGAATGTGCAAGGTTGGATGTGGGTGTGACCCCTAGAACACTATTGGGTTTAGATATAAGAGATGATGTTAGAACACGTTGGCTAGCAAGTAGAGGGGCGGGTATAGATGAGGATGATGTAATAGAAGATGTATCAAGAGTTATGTTCATGTGTGGTTTGGGTTGTTGAAACATCTTTGGATAAATGGTAGAAGTGTCAGTGGAAGATGATTGCATTTGGGTCGAGACCGGGAGTAAGAGACGCCCCCAAAGTGAAGACCTATCAACATAGTCCAGGCGGTCGGCCAAACGTGAGAACAACACTATGGTAGATGAGGTAGATGTGGAGCGAGTGGTGATTCCCATAAAATGTGTCTAAGAAATAGGGAATTCACTGGATTTGGCCTCTGTAGGTAAGAGAGCTGAAAGTAGGTCCGCAGGATCTTGGGTAGCTGATGGAGAATGGTCACCGAGCGGTAACGACAAATCTATTAGATCCTGAATAGGTGGAGAAGATGATGGGTACTCCTCTGTGGGTGGAGGAGGTACAATTGGTAGCAGCTCACTAGGTAGGGAAGCTGAAGGGGAAATGATATCGGTGCTAATGAGAGACTCCTCCACACATGTACGGGGAGGTGAAGGGCTTTCCTCTATGGGTAGAGGAACAGATAAAGTAGGTTCCTGTGCGGGTAGAGGATTTTGGGATAGGATTTCCTCGATGGAGGGGATAGGAGATATTTGGGAAACAAGTGGTAAGTCGGTAAAGATAACATGTACCTCACGTGTATTACTTTTGCATTATGTGAGGCATCACCAGTTTGATCATTAGATGGGGAATGGTTAGGGAATTGTTTCTTGAATATATGAAGGTTTTGATTGGCAGGTGCATTAGGGTTATCTAGGACTAACTCGCCGCTCTCGAGCATTCCTTGAACAATGTTTTTAAAGGTGATACAATTGCTGTCACTGTGACCATTTACACGGTGATAGTTACAATAGTCATTTTCCTTATACCAACCTGGTATGGGGCGAGAGGGGTCAAAACCAGTATGTGGTTTGATAGGAGGAAGGGTGATGGCATTAGCTTTAATAAGATTTTCTAAAATAGATGAATATGGTTCCCCAATTGGGGTGTATTTCTTTTGTTCTTGTTTGAATTGGAAGGTTTGGACCGGTGATAGATTGGATGAAGGTTTAGCATGATTGGATGGATGGGCAAGGGCCAGCCTTAAGTACCATTACGTTGGTAGTTCCCTTGGCTTTGGAATAACTCATCTGAGGTTTCAGGAAGAGGAAGTATCGTGTGATTTAAATGAGGAGTTCTTGTTTTGTAATTATATCTTCTTCTCTTTGATGGTGTGAATTTTGAGCTTACGTGCCATGGTGAAAGCCTCATCGAATGTTCGGAAGGTTTGCACCTATAAGGTAGGTGAGATATGTCTAGCACAAGCTCGTGTGAAGAGCTCTATGAGTTTAGTTTGTGGTAATTGGAAAGTGAGTTGTTTGATTAGGCTATGCCAATGAGTGACAAAATATGTGATAGATTCATCATCATATTGACGCGTAGAATAAAGATCGGTCATGGTAACCTTCTTGACGATGTTAATCAAAAAATGATCCAAGAAGGCTTGGGCTATTTGGTTAAATGAGAAGATGGAATGTCTAGGTAATCCACTATACTAGTCCAATGCTGACCAGTTAGGGACATGGGAAAGGTTCACAAAAGTAAAGCATCATCATGGGCAATTAAGTAACACCCATGTTTGAAAGATCGCAAATGCTGTTACTGCGGGTCTTCCTTATTGTTAAAGCGGTTAAACTTAGGCATCTCCCAATGTACAGGATATGGGAGAATGGGAATGGATGGGTGAATAATCTCATTACAAATTTCGTCATAGGTGAGAGAATTATGGGAGCTAGAAATAGATGCTTCTAATGTCTGCATCTTTTCCATCATTAACTTGATAAAGTCATTGTTAGGTTGTGAAGATTGGGTACCCCCAGAGTGAAAGGAGGTTGTTGTTGGACATATGAAGAATACGACATTCCAGAGTATGGTGGTGTCAAATAAGGAGGTGGGAATTGAGAGACAGACATAGAGGGTATATACCCAGACTAAATGACCAATGAAACAAGAGGTGGCTGGTAGTAGGTATGTGAGGGTGGGACACTCGTAGTGACCCTGTAGAGATGGGAGGTAGAGATTGGGGAATAGAAAGGAAAACATTTTGAAATGGGGTAGAGGTTACCAACACCAAGGGTGGTAGCATTGCGACTGGTATATATGAGACAACAGGTGCGATGATGCTATGTTTTGGGTGGTGGATGAAGGTATGGTGGAGACTGCAGGTGCAATAGAGGTGGCGGATGCAGCGGTCAAAGCTGGCATGGGACCTAGCTGTGACACAACTGGGGATAAAATGGGTGAGGTCACCATGGTAGGAGGTGGAGCCAAGGTGGAAGCGATCATTAGGGATGGAGATAAGGATATGGGCATGCCATAGATCAATTGACCCGAGGCATCTCAAGTGGAGGCATGGGTGAGGTAGTGGTTTAAAGCAGTGGGATTCTGATCCAAGAGCCGTGTGAACTTCGTGTCACCTGTAGGAATGGTGATAGGTTCATTAGGATCCATGGATGATGAGATGGAAGGTGGTGAAGGACTAGGTGGTGAAGGGCTAGGTGGGAGTGGTAGTCGACTAGTGTGAAATATGAGGGTACTTGCCTGACTACGGTCAACACCATGTGGGTAGGAACTGATTTGGTGAGACTGTATTATGTCTGAATGGCACATAACACAACAGAACTAGGAAAATAGTCAACAATGAGTGAATTAGGTTGGTTGGTGAGCTATAAAACATCACAAAGGTGACCGACGCTGGTTGGGTAAACCGATGCCGGTTAGGCTTAACCAGTGCTAGTTATTGTGAAAAACCAATAGTCTATTAAATGATGGTCCCAATCGACAATTTTCACACAGGATGAGATGTAAGGTGACTGTGATTGAAGTAACGACAATATGAAAGGTGATAGGAGCCTTTTACAACTCAGAAAGTGAAATAGGTGTCTTTTGGATAGGTATCCAAAAATACTTCAGACCGACGCCGGTTGGGTTAAACCAATGCCGGTTGGAATGTAACTAGTGATGGTTAAAGATAACCATAGCCGGTTACTATGAAATTGAAACAGAGAATAAGAAAAATGGTTGTGATTTAAAAATCTGGTGTTGAATCAAACCTAGAAGTTTGAGAATGATGTAGATGTGGTCCAGCACACTCAGACGAAGTCAGAATACACCGACTATGATTGGGAGTGTGTAAGGAAAGACAAAAATAATGATCAAAAGCTCTCACCTCAAAATGCAAATCAAGCAGAACACTAAGAAAGAACGTTCCTAGAGTGCCTATTCTATTACGTTTGTTCAGCTTATGCTATTTTTGTGGACTAACTGTTATGAATAGAACAATAGAATTTTTTGGTGAGGAAGGCTTCCTACGAAGAAATAATTCTAAAGGGTGAGGTTTCAGGAATGTTATGGTGGGGGTGGGCCATCTTCTGATGGATGCTCGACAGAAGCAACGAGTTGGGGAGTACCTGACAATCCTCAAGATCAGTGCGATCATTGTCAGGCTTTCCGAGGAAAGAAGATGTTTCAGAAATGTGTGTAAATTTGATTCTTTGTGCAGTTTGGATATGACTCAGAAGAAGAGATATGTGTTTTCTACGGTTCGTTTGTCAACCATCAGCTGGGCATGACTTCTAGTGTATAGGTTTCCCTCAATTAATGTGAGCTAATGAGCTAAATCAGAATGCAGTGCACTTGTTTAAAACTCAAATCAAAGTATGATATTCATGACAAAAATAGATGAACAGGAAGAGGGATGCTCTTTCACTAAAATTTAGAAAACAAGAATAAGAAGGTTCTTTTTAAATACACCAAAATAAATGTGTCTTTCAGAGCAAGTAGAAAGAAGAGAATGTTACCAAGGAGAAAGTTTTAATGTGAATGCTACTAGAAGGGAAACAAACACACAATTTTTCACCTAGGAATGAAGAAAGATGCAAGGAACCTCGAATGGGTCCCACCGGCATGCCAAAATGTTTCACCTGATTTCTTAGTTTTCTGAGAAGTACTTGATGAAACAGATAAGGTAAAGGTGGTAAGAGGAATACCTGTTTTGGGATGGTTGAAGGTTATATGCGCGCGTATCTGAATTCTAAATCAAAGTGATTATGAGACCTTCCTTTTGGCTAGGAGGAACTACCTGTATAAGAACCAAAACAAGACCACCAAAGAGAGTTAAACAATATATGTAGTGGACTGCCTAGCATATGCTAGATCCTAGAAGTGCGATACTTCCTAGATGGTTATCAATCCACTGTTTTAAAACAATTCAATGCTGAAATAAAGTAAATATTGTCCTACTGTAGTTTAATATGATTTAGGCATCTCATACAAAACACAATAGGCTAGATCTAATCTAACAGGCTAGGCTAGAAGGAGATCCAGAGGTCAAGTAGGTTGGTTATAGGTGAATCTGAGCTAACAGGCTAGGTTAGATATAGATCTGAAGGTCAAATAGGTGTTCAAGTAGGTATATGTCAGAAAAAATAAGGTTAAGTTAGATGTGGGTCACAAACAGGTTGTTATTCTGGCAGAGATCAAGTGACATAGAGACCGACCATGGTTTTATAAAACCGATGATGGTTTTACTGTAACCGGTGATGGTTAGAGAGAACCAACGATGGTTAAGTTGAGGGCTGGTGGAATCACACAGTCTAGGTTTTTGGAGTTTTGGGGAAAAAGTGGAGTGGATAGAAGACGGGGATTGATCATAGAGGGGGTGTAGATATGTTGCGAAGGTTTGAGACTACTGAGGAGGTCAAATAGGAAATTGGGCCAAGTATTAAGATGATTAGGTATGGAAGGTGGCTGCAACTGGAGAGAGGGAATGGACAGAGGGTAAAGGACTAGGTTCCTTTACCAAAAATACTACAGATGATGATAAGAAAATGAAATAGATGGAAGGAGGATACTTACTCTTTTGTGAGGTACAAGTCTAAGAATAATGAAGAAGTTACTATATTGGAGGATGTTAGGAAGAAAGTCTCACTATTGTGCCAGTGTATTTGGTTGCCTTTGTTGATCACCAATCAATCTTCATTTTCCATCGTGTCTAAAGAGATCAAACTCAAGATAAGAAGTTTTTCAACACGTATTACAAAGATGTAGATGGGTCTAAATAGGCCTTTTGGTCCATTCCGGTATAACCGACATCGGTTTAGGGTGAACCGACATCGGTTTAGGGTGAACCGACATCAGTTTAGGTGAGATATCTCAAGTTGTTCAAAAATTGCCTAGGAAGTTGCTATGCCATTTGATGAGGGTCTCCTTTGTGCTCGGGGTGAAAACCGACCTTAGGAGGCTTTTAAATGTGAGGTGAGAGCTTGGGTCTAATGTTAGGTTTTATTTAGGACATTGGTTTAGTGTTTAGGTTAATGGGTCAAATGATGGGGTGGTTAGGTGAGGTGCATTTAATAAAGGCAATTATATTAAATAGGTGTGTGAGGGTAGTGAATTAATTTAATGTAAATAATTAAATTAATGTGTGTGTGGGTAAAAGGTCATTAACTTAATTAAAATAATTAAATTAATATGTATGGAGATAAATGGAATTAATTTAATTAAAGTAATTAAATTAAAATGTGTGGGGTGCAGGAGGTAGGTGATAAGGTGTTGAGGATGAGGAAGTGATTATAGGGCTGCGCTAGGGGACCAAGGTGATTATGACACAATTTCGGTGTCTACACACACTATAATGAAAGCCAAAACTATTGGTTGAAATTGTGTCATCCTTTTTCTTGTGGAGTGGTTCATCCTGACTGACAAAAGATAAAGGTTACGTGGAAGTATCCAATACTCTCTTCTTAGACCTTGTGTTATGAACAACTTGGGCATATGGTAGATTGGAATTTTCCACAACTTGATTCATTGCACATAATTCATCAACCCCAAAGAATATCATATTATTCTTAGGGTTTACGTATTGAGATTCTTCATTGTCAGGCTCGTGTTCACTCAAAAAAGGCTCATGATTGGAAGCATTATGGATCATGAAGGATTACACACACAAATTATTTGTGTAATTATATTGACTGTGTAGCAAGTTATAAGGGAAGTACCACTTGATTCTTGAATCGTATTGTTCTGTATTGGAACCAATGCATTGTTTGAATGAGGACCAGGAAAAGGCTATGCATGAGCAATTGTTTGAAGAGGAAGGGGTGGATTATGAACCTGTCATCTATCATTTTATTGATTCTACCCATAATTCTAATTTTAATATAGATTTCTAAAGGGTTGATAGCTTTTACTGAATCCTTGATTGGAATTATTTCTAAAGGATTGCACCTGCTATTTTTCTAAGGATATAACTTTTTTGAAATTTTTTTAATTTCAGGGAACAAAGGCATAGACAATCTAGGGGACTATCTTTCCATCATGGATTAGAAAATTTTCATCTCTAATAGTTATAGGATAGGCATTAAGTAAATTTTTAGCACCCATATATTGAATCATAACTGCTATATCATAATGTATGCTCTTAAGAAAGAAAGAAAAGCACCTTGTGGAGTACGCCTTAAGAGAAGTGGAATTTTGTCCCATGTCTTATGAAATCTGAAATTGAAGTCATCCATAAGCTCATTTAGAGATCTCTTGATGGTTTTTAGTTGTTCTAACAAGGATATATTCTCTACCTTCTCCTCAAACTAATTATAAAATTCATTGCTAAGCTCGTCCAAGTTGTGAATAGAGGTATGTCTTAAAATTTTGTACCATTGAAGTGCTTTTACTTTAATTGAAGAAGCTAACAACCTAAATGTAACATTATCTACTATGAATAGATAAATTGAGTAGACATTTTAAATGTCTTGAATGTGATTAGTAGGAGTAGTATTATTATCAATAGTGAAAAATGGAACACTTTTGAGTGCAGCTACTGGTGTATCATGTTACAAGCTAAGAGCCAAAGGAATACCACCATTTAAGCTGACAAAGGGAATATTTCTTTCATGCATCATGATTCTGATGGGTCTCAATATTCTGGAAGGGCACGTGAAAGGTATGTCAAACAGAGGAGTAGAAATAGCCCTACACGTGGGAGATGGAGATCTGCGTGCTACTCTTCTTATTATTCTCCTTGGAGACAATTGTAAATATTCAAAGGGTTCACCTACTTCTGTTGCATGTTTCCTTTATTGTATTCTTCTCATGAAAAAGGAACTCTAACTAATGAAACCAATAGATATGATGGTTAGACGTGTCATATGTGTTGAAACAAACCTCCAAAGGCTATAAATCACTAAGTTACACACCGAACTTAGTGATATGTTTTAAATTACATGAAACTTGTCCCACTGAGTGTTCCAAAACTGTTGGTGCTCAAAATTTCACCTACACCTAAATCAGGAAGATCTAGGGCTTTGAGGAAACATGGGACTGTCGCCAAGTTGTGGTACTTACACTTGAGATAGACCTCCATAGAAGGTCAGCTTCATCTGCTTATTTATATTTCTTAAACTACTCATAAGAATGGAAATTCATATATATAACTCTAATCTATCATTCCAAGTGACCGGGAGAGAAGGAGATGCATAAAATTGAAATCCTAAAGTAAGGGAAGGTGATAACACCATAAAGAAGGGAAACACACTCTTAGATGAGTGAAAATGAGGTGAAATGAGAAAATGAAGGGCATACATGCATACCATAGTAAAAAATATTATTCAATATCTCATTTCCATGGAGCACAACAAAAGAGAAACCCTGCAAAAGATGTAAAATATGAACGACATGATAATAATGTAAAAGAAAGGTAGGAAGATGTAATAAACACAAATTAGGGAAGAGAATAGCCATAAAACACAAATTTTATTTCTTCCAATGAATGCATAGTCTATTATAATAAAAGGAGGAGGAAATAATTCATATGTAGTGACCCAAATATGAGGCCTCCAACTCAAAATGAAATAATACACTTACTTTGAATAATGTGTTTGCATTCTAATAGGGTCTAACTTTTACAAATGGGAATTATTCTATAATATATATAAGAAAGGGGAGAGAAAAAATATGAAAACTCGAATTCCAACACAAAACCATGACCAAGATACAATAAATGCCTATAAATCAGCCTATAGCTTTGTCAAATCTACCTCTCAAAGTCACTTTTCTTGTGGAAGAAGAAAGGAGGCCAAATCTTATGAAATTCGGGTGGTTGAGTCAACTAGAATTATGCATTAATGACTTGAATCATGTTTTCCCATTTTCACCTACCAAATCCCACCAAAATATGATTTTTAATATCCTAAAGTGCAGCCCATGTCAGTAGATTTCTAATGAGACCAACCTCACATGATTTTGAAATCTGTGGAAGGAGTTATGACGATTTGAATTTCTTCAATGCAAAGGAACACACCAGACACATAACGCAATCTGATTGGTCATGGGAGTATACTGATTTATTGCAATCCATCTTTGGCACATGTCGCACTTCCATTCACTACTAAGATCTACACATAGTTGGTATTTATCTATTTATTATCATGAATTGCAATTTATCTGCTAACTCCCCAGAGTTGGACACGTGAAGCACAAGGGTTATTTCCTTGGGTGCATGCACGAGAGAAATGGGGAAGAAGAGAAAGTTTGCACAAAGGATGCATGGATGCAAAAGAAGTTTTCCAACACATTCGAGAGGGTATGTGGGGAGAAATGGGAAAGGAATGCATATTTGCATAGAAATGCAAATCTGTAAGAGAGGTTTGAAGGTCTGCAAAATAGAAGCACAAATTTTAGGGAAAGATGGCATACAAAGAAATCCAAGAGGAGAAGGGAGAGTGTGCAAAAGTAAATGCATGAGGTATTGATAGTATGCGTGAGGGGATGTGAGGAATTCAATAAATAAAATACAAGTGTGTAGAAGGCATGCCAGGGAATTACAAGAATATAAGGAAAACATGCGGGTGTGCGCAGAAGGGTGCGCAACGGATAAAATAGAAGAATAGAATATGCAATGAGTATGCTAAAAAGGAAAAGGGGAAATACTTGAAACTATGCAAGGAATAATTAGAGTGCATGAAGCATGCATGGAAGAAAGCAAAGGAAGGGGGAGAAGCAAGGAGAGTGTGTGGGAGCACGTCCAAAGAACTGCAACCAAGGAAATGCACCAAGGAGAAAACCATCATTACGTGTAAGCTAAAAACTTGATTCCAGAGCCATAATGGAACTGCAAGTTTCCAAAATAACTAGGGGTTATTTTAGACAATATATACCAATCAAAACACACTATCCTAGTGAGATTTTTCTTTCTTAATATCCTCCTTGGTCACTTTTAATTTGGAATTAGTGGCGAGGGAAAATTCAAACAATGAGATAATTTTTGGCAACAATGTCTTTCCTTTCTTGAGAATAATTTCAACCCACTTATCATTAGATCTCACTTGTATTATGTATCCTTGTTCTCTCTTGATCATATGAGCGTCAAAACTATTGATGGGAGAGATGACTTCAATAGGAGGAGGTGGCATTGTATTAGGTTCCAAGAAGAACTACACATAAAAAGTGAGAGTCCTCACCTGATCCTCTAATTTTTCCATTGATTGTTTGTACTCCTCATTCCTAGAAAGCAACCGATCCATAGACTCCTTGAACAAATGTGTATCTTCTTCGTGTGTTGCTTACCCCAAGGAGATGTGGGTAAAATCAGTCATCTTGAGTCATATCTTTCATAGGTTTTGAAAATTTTGGTTGGGAAAAATCCACATGATGAGTTCTAAAAGCCCCAATAAATAAATGAGATGTTACTTATGCTTTCTTTCCTTATTTTGTTTTCATGAATTTTGAGATATCCTTAAAATTATGTGTTGAAGCTTGTTGCACCATCCTTGACTCATTCCCAAGAAACTCCTGAATCCATAGGAAATTTTCCACCAGAGTAGACACAATATCAAGTATGGGGAACGTTTAGGTGCTTAATAGGATATCACAAATTTCTCATGGTGGGATGACTCTACTATTGAGGATGATACACTTAGATGTCATTGGTGAACAGGTGACTATGAAGGATCAATTTCACCTTGTTTAAGAGGATCAATTAGATATTTAATGATCTCAGCCTTCTTATATAACCTCCTAGGATGGGAATATTTAGTGTTCTCTTCCTCCATAATATTTTTATTTGAAGATTATTTTGAGTGAGTAGAATCCATGGCCTTCTTAGATGCCCTTATAGAAGAAGTGTGAGATATCCATCTAGATAGATTCAGGAGACCACCGGACTCGATGAAAGTAGTTCTCTTAATTTTGAACCACTCTCTTGATCTTTGGTTTACTATTGCAGTATTCTCCTTAATATCAACCTATTCTCTGGTGTTCCATAGAGTCAGAGGAAGGGGTGAATATTGTTCTACTTGGTACTATGGTTCAAATAGGTCTGACCCATCATCTTTTATCCCTTCAATGAACCAATAAAATTTCAGATTCATCATCTAGTCTACTGTCATCCACATATAGTCCATTTTACATACCTTAAAATCATTAGTGCAATTGGCCCAGTATTCTTCAATTTGAGGCATATGGTGCAAAATAGAAAGGTGAAGGTCTCTTGGTTTCTCTTGATATCGAAGTCAGACCTAAAATGTGTAGGAGTAGAGACTGAGGGGAGAGAAGGATGCTTTGATGTTAAACACATCTATGACATTATTAAATGAATATATTACCAAGGAAATGGGAAATGACACACCTTTCTTTTTGTTATTCTTACGCTTGACATGAACATGATCCAGTTTCCTACACAATTTCAACATTATGATTTTTCACTTGGGTACCTGGGTAGCCTTTGAGGAGAAAAATCATAGCCTAAGAATCTGATGTAGGAGAAGGTAGTGAACTAGATAAAGTGGTTCTCAAACTTTTCAATCAGTGCAACAACTTGAGAAGATATCCTCCATTCCGAATTACCCTCAAAGATCTTGATAATGAACATGTTAAATCCATCATTCTCCCTAGAATAGTGGGAATTTCTCTCCTTATGAGTCAATTACGGATACTTCTCGTATGTAGGTGATTTTTGAGGCACATGGAGAGATGTGGAAAATCCTTTAAATGATCTTGTGAAGAAAAGGGCATTTACTAGGTAAGAATTCATGGTGGACTACTTAGTGGCATAAAACTACAAAATTTTCCCATGGACATTGTCATTAATGATATGTCCCCAATCCACCACTTGGTTTCCTTCAGTATCCCCATAGACCGAGTCATCCAATATTGAAAATATTTCCTTATTTCTTCCCCATTACCCTTCTTAGAATAATAATGGCATTATAATAAGTCTCAAGAAATTCACTCCTTAACAAGTTCTTGGGAATATTGGAAGGATTTATTCCTTATTTGAGCCACGAACTAAGTGCTACGCTTTGTAGATATGAATCAGTATTTTCCCACTCCTGCGAGGAAAATTCCTTAGTTATGATGACCATGTTTCTACTAGTGTGGAATCTGTAGATGTTGATAAATTTTGTTTGGTGTTATAACTACGAGGAGTGAGTTGTCATTTTCTTGAATTATTCTGGAATCTACATCGTACTTGTTGGGTTTATAATATTAAGTGGGAAACTTCTTATTTAGAAATCATTAAAGAATATATGTTTTTGGCTTATGGTTTATATTTAAAATAAAATCATGGTGGATCCACTAATTTTTTCAGCAATTTTTAAAACACAAGAGTTACCCAAAATAGATCACCCACCTTTTATAAAACAAGGTGATTTCATTAGAGATCAGTTACATTATGGAAATAAAAATATCAAGTGTAACATATGAATGCACAATATATGTGTGAGATGATCATAGATACATGAAGCGAATGAAGTAAAACACATGTTAAGAGAATGTATTAGGTGGTTTGTAATCCCTTATTGAAGGTTTAACTTCAAGTGGATATGTGAAATAGTGGGAGTGTTGGGTGATAGTTTATTCTCAATAAAGATAAGTGAATTTTAGTGGGTTTTTGACCTTCCAAGGTTTCCCCCCTTATATCTTGCATCACTATGTTCATTTTCTTTCTGTTCATGGTATTTACATTTTGTAATCTATATTATAAAACATCTTGATATACTATTTAATTACTGCACTTAATAAACTATTTTCTTTGGCAATTTGTATTATGGATTTATAATTTGTAACATTATTCATCCTTTAAAATTCCTAATAAGATCTTGTTGTGCACATGTCAAAACTAATTCAGTTCTCTTAATATACAATGGGTGACCTCTTGCCCTGAATAGTCTACTCCAGAATATTTTCTCCTCCATTGGTTCATGAGGTCCACCAAGAATTCTATTTTTCAAGTCTTATAGGTCCATATGTGTGGCTTCACTATCTCCCATGCCATGGTATTCAGTGATCAGAGTGGAAATGGGCTCCAAACCTAAATACTTAAACTTCATGATGTCAAAAAGTAGTGAGATATGTGGATTCTGAGTTGAAACAAGTGATTTTATCTCAATTTCAATACTTTCTATTATTAGTGGGGCCTATCTATGATAGTTATTTTAGTAAATATGCACAATTTTCACCTTCTAATAGTTTTTACTTGTTTGGAGTATAACGGGTGGTGAAAATTTGTTATTTTTGAAAAATTATTATATTTTGACATGTGAATCCTTTCACTCTTACTATTTTTAGATGAAGGCCTTATGGATGTCAAATTGTAAAAAAATTGGTCTCAAAATTTCAGGTTTTACTTCAAGACATTATGCTCTATCTTTGGAGGTTTTTCGTTCACTAAGACTTTGTAGATCTAAAAAGGAAACTTATGGGCCTACAAATTTTAGATGGATTATGTAAATTATATAGAGAATCAATGGAAATTCTCTTACAATCATCATAAATGACTTTTGGGGAGGAGTTCACATGTTTTTGGGGTTAAACCACAAACCATTGTTGTCAAGATCTATAATCAAATAAAGAGTACAAATAATAAACATAGAATTAAACTAGAAGATGAAATAAACAAGAGAGAAAGATAACACCAGATATAGCGTGGCTGACCCAGTGTGGGATACGTCCACCAAGAAATGACCAATCTTATTATTCAATGCTTTACAGAGGAAATACAATGAAGATATACTATCTTCCATACCTCACAGGATGTACAATGCTTTCTCCTCACCAACTACTCTTTCTTTCTCTCCAAGGAAACTTACATTCAACAAATGAAATTCTACTCATATAAACCCTAATTATCATGCCTTTATACATATACAAACTTAGGGAACCTTAGTTATGCATTTACAACCATTAGATTCACTTTAAAACTAAATATAGATCTAATTCACGTGACTTAAATATAAAGTTCCATGCATAGGAAACCGATACGTGTTAGCCCTAAACGATGTTGGTTATCCTTAACTGATGTTGGTTCCTCCTTTCCTGACCGATATCGGTCCTGGGTGACCGAATTGCGGTCGAACGATTCATGCGATGTCGATTACTATGTAATCCAATAAGCTAGTAAACCATGCTATTGTGAAGCAATTAAGCTCCACAACTCAAAAATCTCCCACTTGGAGATAAATTACTGCATTGCACATACAACTCCATCCTTGAATCATTTCCCTTGGTATTTTTATCCCTCTTCAAGTCTCAAACTTGAATACTAATAGAAATGGAGTTAGTCTCCATCTTCTCATTTTCCAATGGCTTCGTTAGCATATCCGCAAGGTTCTCCTTGGTATGAATTTTATCCAACTTCAGTTTCCCATCCTCTAATACCTACCATATGAAGTGATACCTCAACTGAATGTGTTTTTTTCTGGAATGAAATGCTGATTTATTTTCCAGATGAATCGTACTTTGAATGTCACTATGTACAACTTACAATCCTCTTGTCCCTTTCCCAACTCTTCCATGAACCTACTCATCCAAATCATCTCTTTTCTAGCCTCAGTAGTTGTAACATACTCAGCCTCTATAGTAGACAAGGCCACAACCTTATGCAATCTAGAAATCTAGCCAAATGTCGTCCCACATACTGTGAAAACATATCCAATGATGCTTCTCCTACCATCCAAATCTCCAGCCATATCTGAATCAACATAGCCTAATAAAATAGTGTCTAATCCTCCATAGCATAATTATATACTGGATGTCCCTCTCAACTACATGAGAATCCATTGGACTACTTTCCAATTCTCTTTACCTATATTGGCCATAATCTACTCACAAATCCCACTACTTGTACAATGTTTGGTCTAGTACAAACCATAACATACATCAAGCTCCCAACTGCTGAAGCATATGGAAATTGTGCGATGTACCCAACCTCCTCATGTGATGTAGGAAAATGATATTTTCTCAATTTAATTTTTCCAGCCATAGGTGTACTTACAAGTTTTGCATCCTGAATTTTTAATCTTTCCAACACTTTATTGATATAATGTTCCTAAGACAAATACAATTTCCCATTTTTCTTGTCTCTATGAATTTACATGCCAAGGATTTTCTTTTCTCATCCCAAATCCTTCATGACAAATGTGTGAGCTAGCTTTTCTTTAAGCTCACCAATTTCATGCATACTAGATCCTGTAATAAGCATATCATCCACATATAGTAACAAAATAATCTAGCTCCCATTCTTAAGCTTCTTGAAATAAACACAATGGTCAGATTCACATATGATATAACCATTATCATGTATGAAACTATCAAACCTCATATACCATTTACTTGGAGCTTTCTTGATCCCATATAGTATCTTTTTCAACCTGCACACATATTTCTCCTTACCCTTGATTTCATAACCAAGGGGTGAATCTTATATAGATCTCCTCATCCAAATCACCATGAATGAAATCCGTCTTAACATCAAGATGTTCTAAATGCAAATATTCTACTACAAATAAACTTATAATAGTATAGATGGAATTCATTTTAACAATAGGAGAAAATATTTCACCAAAATCAATACCCATTTTTTGTGCAAATCCTTTTACCACAAGCCTTGCTTTGTATCTATTATTTCCACCCTCTTCCTCCCATATCCTATAAATCCACTTGTTCTGCAATGTACTCTTACTAGCTAGTAACTTGACTAATTCCCATGTTTGATTATTTTCCAAAGAGTTTATCTCCTCATCCATGCCATGCTCCCACTGTATGTGGGTATCCTACTACATTGCTTCTTCAAAACACTTTGTTTCACCATTATCAGTCAATAACAAATAAGATAATGAAGGAGTAAATATTTCTAGAGGTTTACTTACCCTTTGAGACCTTCTCACTGAGATTTGGGGTGTTGGAGCCTTAATCTACCCATCATCAGAGATTTGTATCTACATCGCATGCATGACCGACGTCGTTCACCTTATGTCGATGCTAGTTCACCTAACCGATGCTAGTCCTTCTCTTGTGTAACAGAAACTTGTATAGGGACGATGTCGGTCAGGGGTCAACTAACACCAGTTACTACATAAACATGTTGGTGTCAATTTTAAATCTAAGAGTTCATTTTCATCCACAAACTTCTCAATTGGTTCATCTTTGGGTACCAAAACTTGATCCCTGTACATTCTCTTTTGTTCCAATCAATGTCACAACTCCTAATAATATTAGTATCTTCTAAATCCCAAAACTAGAATCCGAAATCAAAATACCTCTAACAAAAAGTGGGCTAGAAACTTGGATTGAGCCTCGATTGTGTGATATGTAGGAGCCCGCTTTTCTTGATGAGGCTTTTCTTGAGACAAGACCTTCCTGCAACAACGATCCTCTTACTTTGCACTTTGAGATGGGAAAAAAGATTATGAGGCTATTTGGGCATTAGGACATTAGGAAAAGGATGTTCTTTGCTCAAATGATGCAAGAACTTAGATATGGCATTGAAAGCTTATTCTCTGTGTTTTAGAGGGAGGGGGTAAGGTTGTATTTATAGCCTGGGGGAGTGATTAACTTAGAGTTAATTTAAGTAATCATGGTTTGAAAATGTGGGCAAGATTAGGTGAGTGGTTTGAAAATGTGGGCAAGATTAGATGAGTGGGGGCCACGAAGAATGGGTGAGGATTTGAATTATATTTTTAATTCATAAGTGGAGGATTTTAGGTGAGTGGGGACCACGAAGAGTGGGTGAGGATTTGAATTTGAATTTTTAATTCAATAGTAGAAAAACATGGAGAATAATGACATGTGGTGAGGATTGGGTTATTTTTAGATTTTGAAATGGATAATTAATCAAATTATATTTGATTAATTCAAAGTGTATTTTGTGGGAAATGAGGAAGGGGAATTAATTGATTTAGGATAGATGTGAAATTAGGGTGTCTACATTTTCCCCTCTTTGGAAGGGTACTATGAAAGTAGTGTCCTTTCAAAGAAAGTAGATAGGATGGGGAAGAATTCAATCTACTTTTCTTAAGCAAAAAGTAGAGCGAATGTTTGTTGGGGAGAATAGAAAGTGGTGAGTGACGGATGTCATAGTATCCTCCAAGACAAAAATGTCATGAGAAGATGTGATTATGGATAGATGTGGTGATGCCCCCTCGAGAGGACTGACGAGAATGGAATATACGACAGAACTCTCGAAAAGAAGAGAAATGAATTCTATGGAGAAGAGGACGATAATGGAGTGGAAGAGACTGGAATGACCACACACGACAAATGGAGAAAGGATTCAATCGGCCTTGAATGCTAGGTGTGAGGTGTGTGGGAAAGAGAAAAGGGAATGGATAGGATTGGGGGTGGATTATGAGAAGAGTAAGGGAGATATAGGGAGGAAAAAAAATGAATGAAAGAGGTAGAAATAAGAGAGAGGATGATATGGGGAAGAAGGGAATGATGAAGGACAAACAAGGAAAAAATAAGGAAAATGACAGAGTAGAGGGTGAAGGGATGAAATAGAGAGAGATGTGCAAAATGAAGGAAGCAAGCAGAGATAATAAAGAGGGATGCGTGAAAGTGAAAGAAATGATAGAGTTGAGAAAAGAAGGAAACGGGAAAGGATAAATAAGAAGGAGAAAATGAGGTGGGAGTAGGGGGTGAAATGGATGAAAATGGAAAGAGGACGAAAGAAGAAGTAGAATGGAGAAAAAAAAAAAACTATGAGGGGCGAGGAAAGTGTGAAAAAGAGTAGAGAAAAGAAGAGAAACAGATACAGAATGAATGAAAAGGTAGGGGTGGTAGAGAAAAGGAGAAGTGGTCAGAAGAAACGTGAAAATTAGGGGAGAGGAAAGGAAGATAGAGTGAATACAGGGAGAAGATTGAAGGAATCGTGTCATTGTGAGGAAGACCAAGGCAAAGAATATGGAGCAGACCATATGGAGATGCATGTGGAGGGTGGTATGATAAAAAAGATAGGACAACACTGAAGAGCCAGAGTTATCGATGGGGAAGTAAGGAGGAAACATGATGGAAAAAGGGGAAGAAGATGATACAGGGGAAGGGAAATAAGATGAGGGGTGGGAGAGAGAAGAGGATAACAAAGAAAATGATGTAGAAGGAAGGGAATACAAAAAGGGGATAATAAGTGGAAAGGGAATAGTATAAGGAATGTTCAAAGAAGAAAGAGGGGAGGAATGACATCGATTGGAAAAGATGCGGAGATGCATGAAATGAGGATACTAGGATGACGAGAAAATAGAAAAAGGATGTATGATGAAGACAGTAAAGATATTGAAGAGGGCGAAGAGAAGATGGAGAGATGGGTAAGAAGCGACAAGAAAGGGTGGGATTGAGGGAAAATAATAGGAGAGAAAAGAGAATGGGGGATAGAAGAGGAAATGCCAATGAGGGGACGTTAGGGAAATCCCCTTTACAATGAGTGGTGGGGAAGGGTGAGAGAAAAAATGAAGAAAAGGAGAAAGCTAATGAGGATTGGAAAGGGTAATGCCAACAAAGGGACGTTAGGGAAAGCCCCTTTATAATGAGTGGTGGGCTTAGAGGAGGGAAGGAATGAAGGGAAACTCTAGAAGGTCCAAGGGAGTGAATGAGGTCATGCGGAATGAGGATTGATGATTTTTAGGGAAAGCCCACTTACAATTATTAGCGCGGGAATAGAAGATGATGATGAAAGAATGATAGAGGAATGTTAACAATAATGGTGAATACATGTGTGGGTAGAAATGTGGGGGATTTGAGAAGATGAAGTGGAAAGAGTAAAGAAAATGGGAGGGATGAGTTGGGACTAGGTGAAAGTGAGGAGAGGATGTGGGTGATGAGGATGAATGAGGTGAGGATGAAGAACCAAGACATGAAAAGAATGGGAAGAAATGGTATGAAGGATGATGGATCAAGAAGGGAAAATGGGGAAAAGAATGTGATTGTAGGTGGAAGAGATTAGATGTATGTTGTAAGAGGATATGTGGAGAAAGGATAATGGTAGGAGGAAAAAGTGGGTAGTAGGAGATACCAGGTGGAAGAAGCGATCAACAAAGTGAATGAAGAATGAGGCGAGGGAAAAGTTCACGATGACAAGTTAAGCGTAGGGAGGACCCTGACATAAGATTGTCATGTGACGGAAGTGGTTAAGTAAGATTGCCAAGTGAGCAAAACTGGAGATGACAAGTGGTCAAGCGAGAAGTGGTGTTTGCGAGAATGGAAAAGGAGGTGAAAGGATGTGATAATGGGAATGCTTGAGAAAAAGTGAAGGGTGAAGGGTGTAGTGATGGGGAAAGGCAAGGAGACAGATCATCCTTAAGAGGGACTCTTAAGTGAGATCGCCATGTTCGGGTGAGTGGTTAAGTAAGATTGCCAAGCAGAGGAGGGTGATAGTGGTGGTAAAAAGATGTGATGATGGGGAATGAAGAGGAAAGATGGATGGTGAGATTGTAGAGTGATGGGCGAGTGTAAGATGACATGTCATGCTTAAGAGAATCTCTTAAGTAAGATCATCATGTTGTTGGAGAGGTTTCGTAAGATCACCTAACCGACAGGGATGATATGCAAGGAGAAAGACAAAATGATATTGGGGACAGGGGTGGAATGGTAGGTTGAAGAATGATCATGATGATGAGAGGTGGGAGAAATAAGATGGGGAAATATGATGGGATGGGGAAAGGCCATAGGGCGAGATCAACCTTAAGTGGAAGTCTTAAGTAAGATTGCCATGCGGCCGAAATGGTTAAGTAAGATCGCCAAGCTAAGAAGAAGAAGAAGATGATGATAGAGTTGGTGGGAATAGGGTATGACAAAATGGACTGAAGGGGAACCCTCAGTGAATTTTCCATACTACGAGAGCGTGTAAGTAGGATGACCGGGCATAAGATGGATTTGGGAAGGATGAGAAAAGAGTGAGTGAGGTATGCAGTGGTATAGGATATGAGATGAGGTGATAACAAGAAAGAAAGGAAACAAAGGAGTGTAACATGAATGGATGAAGGAATATATGTAGTGGAGGGTGGAGAGTGTGAGGGGAATCCTTAATTGGGATGCCACGTGGTGAGAGTAATGATGCGAGAATGAGAAGCAGAAGAGGTGGAATGGGAAGATGTGTTTGGTGGTGATTGTTGTTTGATGAGAGGGGAGGTGGTGAAGAAGCTTCTACAGTGGGAAGATCTTAGGGAGAGGTAAACCTCCACCGAGGATCCCATATAGAAGGGGTTATTAAGTAAGATTGTCAAGCGGGAAGCAAAAAGAGTGAAAGGAAAGAATACAAATGGGTGAGAGGGGACATGAATGGTGAGAAGGGTAATATGGGGATAAGTGGCGGAGGAGTAAAAATGAGGAGTGAGGATGAATGGATCAAATACATGGTGATCATGGTGGGGGAGGAGGAGCTGTTGGATAGTGAATGCTACTTGAGAAAGATCTTCAAGTAGGATTCACAAACTGCAATGGTGATCAAGTAGGATTCCCAAACTGGGGAATGTATTAGTATGGGTGAATGGATGGGGTGCAAAGTAAGATGTTGATCATGCAGGAAGATACTCACGTGATGAAAAGCATCTTAATTTTAATATAGCACATAACAGATGCATCGTGATATAAAAGATCAGGATGACTAGACTATAATATGCGTGATAGCATAGACAGGGCCATCAAAAAGGTTTGATGCCCCAGTATGATATGCAAATGGAAGAGAGCATAGACAGAGGCCATCAAGAAAGTATGATGCCCCAGTACGACATGCAATCAGATAACATAAGAATATTAGAGAGAACACCAGGATACATAAAATCAAGATGCCCCTGTAATATATCAAGATATAAGAAAGCAATTAATAATTTATAACTAATAATGCAACACAAGAACCAATAAACATGTCCCTAACGTGTTCCATAGTGAGGATTGATCGGATGTGCCCCCAAGCAAGGGTACGAGGACATAGTAAAGTATTGGGTCATTGTCCTCAAACAAGGAAACAATGAGAGTCAGATTTTCCCCAAGCGAGGATTCATGCGAGGAGAAGTGTTTTGAATTTGGTAGTCATAAAGTGATTGGATCATCCGTTGGGGATAATAGTTCAAAGGTTGAATTGTGTTGGTATTTTTAGAGTTTTTGCGATTTTACAACATTTTTTTTTTTTTTTTATATATATATATATATATATATATATATATATTTATATTTTTTTTATTTTTTGATTTTTTGATAATTTTTACTAATTTTTTTTTTTTGATTTTTTTATGTTTTTGATTTTGATTTTTTTGATGATTTTTAATGTTTTTGGATTTTTGATTTTCTAATGTTTTTAGATTTTTGATGATTTTCTAATTTTTTAGATTTTTGACAATTTTTGGATTTTTGATTTTAATGTTTTGTTTTGATTTTTTAATTTTGAATTTTTCAAATGTTTTTAGATTTTTTGGATTTTTACATTTTTTTTTTACATTTTTTTTTAGATTTTTGAATTTTTTGATGTTTTTAGATTTTTACATTGTGATTGGCAATTTATGGACAGTGCGAGACTTATTTTGAGAGGTGATAAACCAGGATATTATCCATATGTACCATGTTTCCGTGTGGTAACTTATGCTCGAAATAACACAAATTCTCTTTCCATTGGCAAGATATGGTGGTGATGATATGATGAAAAGAAGTCGCACCATTCTTGACTCCACACAACTAGTAAGATGTGTGGGCTCATCACCAGAATCAAGAAGGACGTAGGAGGTAGATAATGAATATAGAGACAAATGCTAACAACAATCCCTTTGGGAAATTGTGACTCCATTCTTCATAATGATACTGAACCAGTTTTCAAAAATGGCTTTCACTTTATGAGTCACGTGCTAGACTTAGACAGTTATGTGGCCTGCTGATTGGTAAGATATGAGGTGAAGGGATAGTTCTCTCTTCACTTAGGCATCTAAATTACTTCTTTGGGGATTCTATAATTTGTAAGCATTGTAAGATTTTGTATTTTGAAATGACTCCCTATGCCTTGCCCCATGCTACTAGTGAGAAGCAAGGGCTCATCACCGAAGGAAAAATATAGGCGAGTGAATTCCTTTTTGTCTTTTTTTTTTTTTTTTTTTTAATTTTTTTTTTTTTTTTAATATTTTGCAATGTTTTTATGCTTTTATGAGAATGACCCTCTACACTTTGCCCCATGCCACTTGTAAGAGGCAAGGGTTTATCACGAAAGACAAGACGTAGAGTAAGGGCACCTTCCTCCATTCCCGAGTCTCACACTACCGGTAAGAAGTGTGGGCTCAACACAAAGACTATGAAGGATGAAAGATGTGATGAATTATTCATAAGTTATTGAATTGATGGATTTTTTTACAATATAGTGCTTTGTATTTGGGAAGGAAATGTCTGCCCCCGATCTCAGCCCCACATGACTAGTAGGACGTGAGGTTGAACACCGAAGGCCGAGATGGACGACCAAACAAGCTGGTAAAGAAGTTTAGAGCTTTGTTATGAAAGAGAGAATGTCTTTGAAGGGAATATATTACCATCGGTAAGCTTCAGGTATGACCATAGGTGAAAGTAGTTGAAAATGGAAGAAGATATTATAAGAAGTATGATACTCACAAACTTAATAGGATTTATATTAGCACTTGTCTCATGATGATAAATATGAAGATGTGATTTTGATAAAGAAAATATCTACCAATGGAAATGAATAAATTTAAATTATTCGGAGATAAGCAAGACAGAAGGAACAATGTACACGTTGTTTCCCGGAATAGTGAACATCTCAAGGATAAAATTTCTTTAAATGAACTGCATTCATTGGTTCATCAAGATCTTGACCATCTTCAGTGGCCAATTTATAGGCTCCAGAGCCAAATTTAGTTATGTAATTACATAGGGTCCTAACCAATTAGGCTCAAATTTTCCTTGTTTTTCTCGTTCTTTAGTGGTATTCTTTTGATTTTCTTTTAAAACAAGGTCACCAATTTTGAATTCTCTGGGTCTTACCTTTTTATGATAACTGCGTTGTAGTCGGTTTTGATAGACTTGAAGATGATTGAGAGCATTAAGTCATTTTTCATCGAGAAGCTCAAGCTCTTGAAGCGTGACTGTCGGTATTCATCCTCATTAATTACATCTTTAAGGGAGATCCTCAAGGATGGGAGTTCTATCTCAATAGGTAAAATGGCTTCACAACCATAAACAAGGGAAAATGGGGTGGCTCCGGTAGGCATGCGGTAAGATGTATGGTAAGCCCAAAGAGTGGGGTAAATTTGAGTATGCCAATTACGTCCATGGGTGTTGACAATCTTTTCCATGATGGATTTTAAGGTCTTATTGGTTGCTTCCGCTTGACCATTTCCCTGAGGGTAGTATGGAGTGGACCATTTAAGTTTGATGTGAAAATGTTTGGCTAGGTCTTTTACATCTGGTTTTAAATGATTTGCCATTATCTGCAACCAGAGTGGATGGAATACCAAATCGACAGATGAGATTATTAAAAATGAATTTCGATATTTGGCTACCGGTAACATAAGTGAGAGGCATAGCTTCTACCCATTTAGTGAAGTAATCGGTAGCGGTAATGATGAACTTATGTCCATCGGAAGATGTTGGTATGATTTTACCAATGAGGTCAAGTCCCCATTGAGAGAAGGGCCATGGTGTGGTTATCGATTGTAATGCCTAGGAAGGTGCGTGGATAAGATTTCCATGCTTTTGACATGCTTGACAATGTTTGACAAAATGACATGCGTCACTTTCCATGGTGGGCCAATAATATCCAACTCGCAGGATTTTCTTGGCTAAGGCGATACCATTCATGTGTGCTCCACAGATACCAGAATGGACTTCAGCTAAGACACTCGAGGATTCTTCCTGATTAAGACATCGGAGAAGGGTGCCATCATATCCTCATTTATAAAGAGTTTCTGCTAAAATGGTGTAACGAGAAGCACGTTGTGCTAAAGCACGTTTATGCATTGGTTTTCATGTCGGCGGAAATGTTTTATCATGAATGAAGGTATAAAGATCATGTGTACGAGGGTTATTCGGACCCACGATCTCACATACCATAGTGTTTTTAGGAAGATCATAGGCAGGCATTAAGAGATGTTCGACGAGAAAATGTGCCTGGGGTTGACTAGATGCGATTTCTAATAGGGATCTGATGGTTGCCATAGCGTCGGCAGATTTATTACAAATTATGGGGATTTGATCAAAGCTAATTAATCGAAAATAGCTTTGAAGACTATCCACCATGCGTTTATATGGGATAAGTTTTCATCCTTGACCTGGTATTCATCGGTAACTTGCTTGATGATAAGTAAAGAATCACCAAATACAACTAATTATGTAAGATTCCAAGATATAGCCAGTTTTAATCCTGCGATGAGAGCTTCATATTCTGTGATATTGTTGGTACATGGGAATGCTAAGTGAAATGATTTGGGGATAACATGTCCACTAGGTGTGATAAGCAAAATACCAGCCCCTAAGCCATGGAGATTACAAGATCCATCAAAAAATAGAGTCCAAGCTGGCGCGATGTCTATGTGTAGAATATCTTCATCAGGAAAAGAAACTGAAGTGGTTATGTGCCAGGAAGGGGTGCCTCGGCAAGTTGGTTGCAAGAGGGCTTGTCCTTTAATTGCTTTACTGGAAACAAATTCAACATCGAATTCACTAAGTAATACGACCCAACTAGACATTCTTCCCATGAGAATGGGTCTGGACAACAAATACTTGAGAGGATCAATTTTGGCAATCAACTTAGTTGTGTGATTGAGCAAGTAATGACGTAACTTATGGAATGCAAAGGTGACCACTAAGCATACTTTTTGATTTGGGAATAACGTACTTCATGCTCAATAAGTGTTCGACTAAGGTAATATACAACTTGTTCTTTTCCTTGATCGTTATGTTGTGCTAGTAGAGCTCCTATGGCATGTTCAATGGCAGATGTATAAAGCAACATGGGTTTATCGGCAACTGGTGACATAAGAACAGGTGGACTAGAGAGGTATTCTTTTAACTTAGCAAAAGAGTCTTGGCAATCGTGGTTCCAGTGAAATTGTGCATCTTTCTTGAGTAAGCTGATTAAAGTGATGGCACTTATCATTATTGTGATATGAAACACCGAATAGATTGTATCTTTCCACTGAAGACTACGTAATTGTTTTAGGTTTTGAGGAGGAGGCATTTCCATAATGGCTTTGACTTTGCGAGATCCACTTCATGCCTCTTCGTGAGACAATAAACCTAATAATTTACGAGAGGTTACTCGAACACACATTTCTTTGGGTTAAGATGAACCTTATACTCACGTAATCTATCAAAAATGTGTCTCAACACACTTGGATGCCCTATTCGTGTTTTTGATTTTGCTAATATATCATCAACATAATCTTCCATGATATCATGTAACATGTCATGGAAGATGACAGTCATTGCTCGTTGATAGGTGGCACCAGCATTTTTCAAGCCGAAAGGCATGACCTTATAACAAAAGGTGCCCCATGGTGTAGTAAATGTCATTTTATGTTGATCTCCTTCAATGAATACATATTTTGATTGTAACGGAGAATCCATCCATTAAGGAGAGCATTTCATGGCTGCATAGTAGAATCAACAATCATGTCTATATTTGGCAAGGGAAAGTCATCTTTGGGACAAGCCTTGTTGATGTCACGGAAGTCTGTGCATATTCTGATGCTTGGGAGTTTTCTTGGTGATGGGAACTATGTTAGATATCCATGCTTGAATAATCAATAGGTTTGATAAAGTCGGCTTCCAAGAGTTTCTCGAGTTCGGCTTTGACAAGCAATGCAACTTGGGGATGCATTTTGCGTAGTTTTTGCTTTACAGGTTTTACATCCGGATGTACCACAAGATGGTGTACTACAAGAGATGGGTCCAGGCTTGACATGTCCTTATATGTCCATGCAAATATATCTTGGAATTCAATAAGGAGTGTTGTGAATTCCATGCATTCTTGGTCAGACAGACTAATGCCAAGTTGTAAAATTTTTGGTTGTTCGGTGGTGCCAATGTTTATGTCTTTTGTTTCTTCTACAAGCATTTTAGATGTATCCTTTTCGAGAGAATGATGCTAATGGTTGATGTAGGTCATCGGTGTCGGGTGTTTTAGGTGAGTTGGTACAAGATTTTGGTGTGTAATGTTGGGATTTTTATTGACATGTTTGTTGGATAGGGTGGCGGTGAGATTTTGACTATGGGAAATCCTCTGTTTGCGCTTTTGATCCAAATTTTCCGAGGGTGAAGGATCTGAATATTTTATCTCTTCACCAAAATAGGCCGATTCATTTAGATTGATTTCAAATCCTTTTCTATGGTGGAAGTAGGGATTTGGTCATGAGTTCCAAGGAATTCTTCGATGGCTTCATCATTTTGGAACATGTCCATGGCCGCATGATGTGGTTGGCCATGGTCTATGAGACTTCGGATGTGTAGGCTCAAAATTGATGACATTAATAGATAAATGTTCAAAGTAAAGATGTGTTTCAGCGAGGTCCTCAAAAAGACTACATGGAGACTGATGTCATTATCAAAACTGGTGTCATCATTGTCACTTGAAATTATTATGGGAGCAACATCAAACACCTTGAAACCTAGACCATGTTTACCGTGATGTTGTGTGTAATTTATCGGGTCTAAATGACCTTGTTCATTTGGACCGAGTCCTTTACCCTTCCATCGCATGTTTTTCATTATTCGGTGAGCTTTGGTAAATTGAGGGGACTCATAACATGGAGCAAAGTCGTCATTATATAACCAAGATCTGAAGAACTTGGAATATGTTCGTTGTCAAGATAACCAAACTTTTTTCCAAACTGATTGTCCCATTTGGTAAGTGGGATGGATTCTCAGATGTGGAGCGTTAGGTTTGCCATAGCTATGTGGGGATTTGGTGATATAAAAGAGTCTGCCATCTTTTGAAATTGATATTCACCGCATCCCGTGTCAATGATTTTAAATGTGTGAGATGGGGGACCAATAGGTACCTCATGTGGTGGGGAAGTTAGTTTGGTAGTTTTAAAAGATGAAGAGAATGGGTTATAAGAAGAAGGGGGTGGATTGAAGGATGAAGTTTGGTTATTCACAGGAGGAGGTATCTTAATAGAAGAGGTGTGGTTGGATGAAGAAGATTGGCTAGGTGAGGAAGAAGATGGTGTGGTGGAAGAATAATTGTTGCTAGAAGAAGAAGCTTGATTAGTGGAAGAAGATGATTGATTAGTGGGAGGAGGACTAGTGGAAGATGGTTGACTAGCGGAAGATAATGGATTGGAAAATGTGTTTTGGTTATGAGATGATGGTTTTGGATCATTGTTAGGGAGTGTATCAGGATCAATGCGTGTTTCATTAGGGATTATGCGAGGTGGAGCATATTTATCTATTGATGGACAATAGTGATCATGTCGATACCATCCTTTGAGGAATCTACAATACTCAAAAGGTTGGGGATCTGCACGTAATGTAAATTCCTTGTCCAAATGAGGAAACTTAATACATTGGTGGAATGTTGATGGGATGGCTTTCATGGCATGAATCCATGGTCGGCCGACGAGAATGTTATATGCAACTTCTACATCTACCACATGACAAACCATGTCTAAGGTGATGGGTCCAACTTGGAGAGGCAACATGATTGTGCCTTCAGACTTTCTTTCACTATTATCATACCCACGAATGGTTATGATATTGTTTTGTAAATCATTTTCAATGTAACCTAGACAACGTAAAAGTTTCATGGAACAAATATTTAATGTTGATCCATTGTCGATTAAGACGCTTGATCTTACGATGAGTTACATAACCCTCGACGTATAAAGAATGATTATTAGCGATGTTGGGATTAAGCAAGTCAGCTGGGACCAAAAGATAAAATAGGATTGGGGACTATAAGATGTGTAATTAAAGCCTAGAATTGTTGTGAATTGATGTCCTCAGGGACACGAGCATTATTCAATGTTTGCATAAGGATGCGTTGTAGTGCGGGAGAAGAATTAAGTAGTTCCATGATGGAAATTTGTGTTGCAGTCTTCTCTAATTGTTTGACAATATTGAATGATGGCGTAGGTTGTGGAGAGGAATTGGTGGTGGAATTAGATGGTGGATTAGGAGGTGATGCGGGGGATGAAGTGGCAGATTTTTTTGTTGTAGGGACCCACATTTTTTTTCTATCTAGTGGTGATCACACAATCAATTCTGATCTTTATAGTTGCCACTAAGTCTTGGTCATAATCTATGGTCGAGATGACTGAGTCATACTCGACATTGCTTGATGATTGACCCTTATCTTTTGAATTGTTATCATGGTTAGGGAAGGGATTTTTGAACATGTGAAGTTTTTCATTAGGTGTTTTTGTCTCAGAAGTATTTTCAACTTCTATGTCTCCACATTCAATCAAGTCTTGGATGTAATGGCGGAGTTGCATGCATCGATCATGGAGTGCCCTTTTATGCGATGGTAATCACAATATTCATTGTCCTTATACCAATTTGGTTTGGGTTGTCCTTCTTGAAGGGTTTGATGATGGGATATGTAATCATATTGGCATTTTCCAAATGACGAAAGACACTAGATAGACTTTCTCTGAGAGGAGTGAACTGTCTTCGTCGGTCTCGAGAAGGAACTTCCTTTCTAGGGATAATGATTGGTTGTTTGGATTTTAATGTGTTGATGGGATGGTTTTGACATTTTTCGGACATGGCGGGAATCAATAATGCCATCGTTGATGATATTTTGATTCCGGTTAAAGAATTTAGATTTGTCTTGGTTCTGAGGGTGTCTCGATAAGGTTGGTCCCTAAAGGGTGCTTTAAGTAAGCCCTTAGAAATGAGGGCTTTTTTGATTTGTGTGCCCTTTTCGATGACTTCTTTGAAACTATTCAGACAATGCATTTGCATGTGGAATGATAATTCGGCATTGAGATTAGGAACAAAAATGCTAACTAGTTGTCTCTCGGGTACTGAGCAGGGAAATCGGCTTGCAATTCCTCACCATCGTTGTAAAAAGGAGGCAAAATTTTCATTTGGCCTTTGCCTAGTGTTGCAGAGATCAAGCATGGTTATTTCTGAGTCTAAGTTATAGGAAAAATGTTTGACAAATTTCTCTGATAAGTCTGCAAATGTCGTGACCGACCCTTTGGGCAGATGGAAAAACCAGTCTAAAGCTTGTCCTCCTAAACTTTGGGGAATAATCGTAAAGGTACGTGTCTCGATAGGCAACTTCCTGACATTGCATGTAAAATTCCTTGACATGTTCATGGGGTCACCTTTGCTTTTGTATTTATCAAACTTTGGGATTTCGAAGGATGACGGAAATGGTAATCGTGATATCTCTGTATCAAATGGATAAGGACACAATTCTTCAAAGTTGAATTGTTTTGATTGTTTTTGTAGTCCCTGAATGGTGTCTTTCATAAGTTTCCATTCTTGTGCGAATGGAGAAGCGGGGGATGGTTTATCAAACATGTCGTGAGTATTGGAATCTAGATTGAGGTCTTTTAATCTTTCAGCTCTAGTCGTTGCTTCCTCAAGTTTCTTTGTTAAGTCTTGGATTTTAGTGAATAACTCTTCGGTCGAAGAACCATTTGGATTGTTTGGTATTTCATTGTGATAACTTGATTCACCATTGTCGATGAGTTTGTTTAAATTTTCGTCCCAAAGTCGGGGGTAGTTTTGCCCCCATGGCTAGGATGCGTAACAGATATTCATTTTTGTTTTGTTCTATCACCCTATTGACTTGTTCTTGTTCTTCATTGGTGAGTTCTGGTTGTGCGACTTCTTCATCATCATTTTCATGATTGTGACTACGAGTGAATACCATGATGAAATGTGTCTGATTAAGTTGAAAAGTGGGTAGGAATTTTGAACAGGTGTGATGAAATGAGAACTTGATTACTTTGGATTTAGCTTGAATAAGCTCGTGATGACTGATAAGGAGAGTAACTCAAACAAGTTATCTCAATATGATGATGATGTAACTCGAGACGAGTTATTAGAGGAATTTGTTGCACGTTGTGTAGATTTGGCTTAAACAAGCTCTGGACTATTGACGGGGAGAGTAACCTGAACAGGTTAATCATGATATGGTTGTGATATAACTCAAAATGAGTTATGAAAGGATTTGTGTTGGCTGTGATTTGGATAAATGCGATGGTGGATAAAATAATGAGTGAACTCAAACAAGTCACCCAATATTAGTTTGATATAGCTTGAAAATGAAGCTATGAAGGATGTTTTGACAATTGACGATATGGGGAGTGAATGCTAGTCACTCAATATCAGTTGGATATAGCCAAGACAAGCTATGCTATGGTAGATGTATTGTTGGCTGAAGCAAGCTAATGAAATTGGTGTGATGTTTTGGTTACGTGTTGTTGGATTGTTTGGATGTTTTTGCTTGGTATTGAATTGGTCGAGAACTAATTTTTTTGTGGAACACAACTAGGGTTTGAACTTTTACAATGAACACATTGATATCAGCCAAGTTTTATGATAAAACAATGCTAAACTATTTTGTTTTCAAACAACAAGCAATCATGTGGATCAAATTGTTTTGGCTTAGGAGGTAAATTCTTCAGGAATGATCATTGTTTCATGCAATCATACAAGTATGTTGTGGAATGATGGATGCAGGCTCTTATTACTCCAAAAAGATGTCCTCCGATATACCTAGTCTGATATACCTAATTACATACGGGGACAAAATTGGTGCAGGAACCCTTAGAGCACTTTGGAGGAGACTCACCAATTCTTACTTTCTGTTTCAGAGTGAATCACCACGTCCAAAACAAGTTTTGTGAAAAGGTGGAAGGTGATGGAGGGATGAATGTGTATGGTGTCCTTATAACTCCCTGAAGATTTACAGGGATGATGCCCAGGCTTCGTTGTTACAGACTATTTAGGCGTGACTCGCATGCGCTGCATGACAACATTACCTGTAAGTGAAGAGCAGGGGCGAGGTAAATACCAAATGCGTTGTGATGAGACTAGGTCTCAAAGTGCAATGCAGATGTAAATGTTGTTGGTGCGTGGTAGTCAAGTCCACGTCACCGGTGTAGCTTTGGTGGTGATGAAATCCACCTCACTACGTGTAAAAACAAAATGATAAAGTGATTAAATGCGTAAGGTTCTTTCCAACTTGAAATAAATCACTAGCAAAAAATAATTGCGTACCTGGCGTACTTTTTTTTTTGGTTTCAGCAATTTTCTTTGAATGGTGGTATTTTGTGGGATTTTTTTTTTTTTTTGTTTTTGTTTTTGACAATATTCCAGCGATGCGGTCCTACAAAAAACAAATTAGTAGTTATCCTGCAAATGAAATGTTAGAAAAGTGATCGTGGCTGTTTTTGATTTTCCAGATCGCTCGAAGGTGCAAGAAAAGAGCATACACAACCAACGACCAAAAAATATTAATAATATGACAAAGAAAAATAATGATTGAAATGATTTGAAAACAAAGCTAGAGGATCTGCTGATGTTAGAAAAAACTAAAAAAATTGTGACCGTTTACGATTTTCCAGATCGCTCGAAGGCGCGAGAAAAGAGCATACGCGGATCTGATTGGAATAGATTTTTTTTTTGAATTTTTTTAAATGTTAATAATTATTGCAATTAATCATGATTGTGAAAATAACGATAATGATTATCTTCACAAAAAAAAAGAAAAACATGAAAGAAGAGTGTGAAAACATTACCTAGAAGTGTTGTCGTGGAAAATTGAAATGTAAATGCAAAAAAATTAAAAATTAAAAAAATTGTTTCAGCATGTAGAGCCTCTTGGCCTCACGTTTCTGATTTCCAAGATCACTTTTGAAGTGTGAGGAAAGAGCATACGTGTGAGGTTGTTACGTGAAATAAAATAAAAATAATAATTTAAAAAAAACTATAATTTTGTTGTTTTTCCCTCTTAAAAAGACAGTGTTAGAAGAAATGAAACCAAATTTTTTGTAAGTCTAAATCAAAAATTATTTTTACATTTCATATATCTTCATACCTTTCCGTTAAAAAAAAAAAAAAGTGAAGTCATTCCGAGTTCGGGAGCAAAAGTTATGGCTTCGGAAAATGGGCTACGGTAGCAAAATGAAAATTTTGAACGTGAGAAAAACGTCCGGGAGCTGAGTTTTTTTTTAAAGCTTTTGTACTTCACAAGAAGCTAAAATTTTGACAACAGGTTAAAAAAACAATAAACGAAAATAAAGAATTAGATCACAAAATGATTGACTAAAATAAAAGAAAAAAAAATGATTAACTTCCTACAATTAGCGATTATTTTAGCAAAAGTAAATAAATAAATTATTTTCGGATTGGTTGTCCCATGACGATAAGATGTTAAACTAATGATTAGTTCATGTATTTCTATAGATTACGAGTGAATAGAAAAATCGAACGAGGAACTAAACACCAAGCACTGGAGATCAAAGGCAGGATGAGCTTCATAGGTTCATTATGTTTATAACTTGAATACACCACAAGACACCACAACAAAAAAACACTACCCAAAGCGTGAAGGTTAACCAAAGAAGACCATAAGGAAAAAAAAAGAAAATAATAATGAACAATAATAAACAAAGAAAAGATAAAACCATTAATTGAGAAATTAATGGTATTTAGATTAAAAAAATGAAGTCATTCGAGTTTAGGAGAATGTAAGCTATGGCACTACTAACAAGAAGACTAAAATACCAATAATCATACCTCCTCCTTGAAGCGTTGAGATATAGCAAACCTCGGAATGGGCTAGGAAACTTGGATTGAGCCACGATTTTGTGATATGTAGGTGCTTTTCTTAACGAGACGGAATTTGAGACAATAAACTGCAACAAAAGTTAGATCCTCTTACTTTGCATAATGGGAAAAAGGATTATGAGACTATTTTGGCATTAGGACTAGGCAAAAGGATGTTCTTTGCTCAAATGATGCAAGTAAATTAGATATGGCATGAAAGCTTATTCTCGTGCCTATGGATGATTTTTGTCATACCAATAATCATACTCTCCTTCCTTTCTACGTTCCATAATGCAAACCTCGGAATGGGCTAGGAAACTTGGATTGAGCCCCGAGATCAAAGATGATATGTAGGTGCTTTTCTTGAGATAAACAAGACCTCCCTGACACCTGACAAAAATCCTCTACTTTGCACTTGGATGGGAAAAAGAAGGCCATGAGACTATTTTGGCATAATAGGACAATAATAAACAAAAATGGATAACACCACTAATTGGGAAATGATGGTAACATTCAGAAGTATGGCATGAATGTAAGCTAGGAAAAATCACTACTAACAATGAAGTAAAATACCAATAATCATACCTCCTCCTTCGCGTTAAAGTAGCAAACCTCGAATGGGCTAGGAAACTTGGATTGAGCCACGATTTTGTGATATGTAGGTGCTTTTCTTCGAGACGGAGCAAGACCTTCTGCAGCAACAACGATCCTCTTACTTTGCACCTGGATGGAAAAAACATTATGGATTATGAGACTATTTGGCATTAGGACTAGAGCAAAAGGATGTTCTTTGCTCAAATGATGCAAGAACTTAGATATGGCATGAAAGCTTATTCTCCATGTGTTTAGAGGGGAGGGGTAAGGTTGTATTTATAGCCAGAGGGAGTGATTAACTTAAATTAATTTAAGTAATCATGGTTTGAAAATGTGGGCAAGATTAGGTGAGTGGTTTGAAAATGTGGGCAAGATTAGATAAGTGGGGGCCACGAAGAATGGGTGAAGATTTGAATTATATTTTTAATTCATAAGTGGAGGATTTTAGGTGAGTGGGGACCATGAAGGGTGGGTGAGGATTTGAATTTGAATTTTTAATTCAATAGTGAAAAAACATGGAGAATAATGACATGTGGTGAGGATTGGGTTATTTTTAGATTTTGAAATGGATAATTAATCAAATTATATTTAATTAATTCGAAGTGTATTTTTTTGGAAATGAGGAAGGGAATTAATACCATAGACTATGATAAGAAGGAATGATGATAAATCTGAAATATCGGTGTAAATTGTAATATTAACAAGAAATTGTTACAATCTCACCCATGAGGTACTTCAAGTGTTATGTTACTTCACTTTCCTTCCACCAATACTATGGGAGAAACTTTATAATTACACCTCTTAATGGCTTCTTTAACACACCTTCAAAATGATGGCTTTCTTTACACACTTACTCATACAATATTTCTCACTACTTCCTTCTATGCTAAATGAGGGGGTGGCCTCTCTATTTATAGAACTTCCAGGGATTATCCATCTTATCTCTAAGATAGGATAAGAAATCCACTCGACGAATCATATTCCATACCTTAACTCTTATCTCGCACATGTAAGCTTATCTTTTAAGATAAGATAAACCTTATCATTTCACATAGGTTCCACATTTTTAGACTTTTTACAAATAAAATACACAAAATATTTATGAACTCACTCCTTGTCCTTATTACCAATTTAATATTTCTAATTCCTAATTATGTAGACCCTACTTCTCTACTTACCCCAACTTTGACATTTTAACATTCTTGGACCACTTACGACAAATATTTACTTTTTACCACAACATTCATATTGTACTTTTGACTATTACCATACTATACATTATTGGCGGAGTCGTGAGTCACCGTGTTTTTATCTTCTATCGGATCTTTCTACTAATTATACTTAACAACATCCTATTCCTAATACATACATTAATGAAATATAAATTACGGAGGAAAATTTTAGTGTCGACACACCTAGCACGTTCCATGATTTTCCTATTCATTCTTTCTATAACTCCATTCTCCTGTGGAGTTATAGGAACTGTTCTCTCTCTACGTATTCCATTCATTGAATAATAATCATTGAAAACCTTGTTACAATACTTACCACCATTTTTAGATCTACGACACTTTAATTTGAATTTTGTTTCATTTTCCACAAGGTATTTCTTTCTTTTAAAAGTCTCAAAAACATCATATTTTCTCTTAATACAATAAACACATACCTTTCTTGTGGCATCATCAATGAAAGTCACATAATATTGTGATCCTCTAAGAGAATCTACCTGAGCTGGTCCCCGTACATCTGTATGAACAAGCTACAATTTTTGCTCCTTTTTTTTCCCAACCTTAAGAAATCTCACTTTCTTCTGCTTTCCAAATATACAATGCTCATAGAAATTAAGATCTACTTATTTCAAATTTGATAACTTACCCTTAGCCTTTAAGATCTGCATTCCTTTTTCACTCATATGGCCTAGCTGATAATGCCACATGCTTGCATTTGAATTTGAAGTAGATAACACAAAAAAGGAATCAATAACACAAGTAGACAGATAAAATGTTCCTACCTTCTTTCCTCTTGCTACAATAAGGAACCTTTAGAAACTTTCCAAGACTCTGCTATGAATGTAACCATGCATCAAGATTCTCCTAATTACCCTGCGAGAAATTAGATTTATTACGAGGCTTGGCACATGCCTCACATATTTCAATATCCATGTATTTCCATTTTGTAGTTTAAGATGTACATGCATGATTTTCATTCTATTGTAAATCAATTAAATGATTTTCATTCAAATGATTAGACACATATCCACCTTGCATTTTTGAATTAAATAATTTAATAAACTTTATTTGATGTACTAGGATTTTCATATAAGTTTGCTAAAGCTTTCATTAACTCTACCGTGGTTGTTACTTCTGTTATATTAGAAGCTACAGATGTTGTCAGGCTCAATCTTATAGATACCAGATCCTTTCTATCAAGAATATTCCATTCTTCATCATCATCTTTACAGGCCTTACCTTCTCATGCAATGGTAAGTATAGATCTTTGTGATACAAATAATCCTACACTTGTATCTTCCATAATTGATAATTACGGCCGTCAAATTTCTCTACTCTGTATTTTCTTTCTTTTACCGTTGTTGAGCTCCCACTCAATCATAAAACCCTCTAAGAGTAAATCCTATCATAACACAAAACCTAAAAACAAATCTCTGATACAAGTTGTTGGGGTTAAACCATAAACCAATGTTGTCTAGATCTATAATCAAATAAAGCATACAAGCAATAAACATGGACTTAAACAATAAGATGAAATAAACAAGAGAGAAAGATAACACCAAATATAACGTGGTTCACCCAGTGTGGGATACATCTACTAAGAAATGAACAACCTTATTATTCAAAGATTTACAGATGAAATACAATGAAGATCTACTATCTTCCACACTTCACAGGATGTACAATGCTTTCTTCTCACCAGCTACTCTTTCTTGCTCTCCAAGGAAACTTACATTCAACAAATGAAATTCTATTCTTTTAAACCCTAATTCTCATGCCTTTATATATATACAAACTTAGGTCACCTTAGCTATGAATTTACAACCATTAGATTCACTTTACAACTAAATATAGATCTAATTCCCGTGACTTAAATATAAAGTTCCACGCATAGGAAACTAACGCCGGTTATCCCTAACCGATGTCGGTTAGGCTTAATCGATGTCATATCCTCATTTCCTAACTGATACCAGTCCTTGGGTGACCGACGAAGGTCATACGAATGATGTCGGTTACTGTGTAATCTAGCAAGCTAGCAAACCATGCTACTGTGAAGCAATTAAGCTCCACAACTCAACACATGTAACATTTGGTTGAAAACGAGTACATTGTTAGAGATTTATGAATAAATATATGTTTTGGGACATGGATTTCTGGTAAAATTTTAGTAGCATTCATCATGAAAATTGAGGTTTGGGAGGTAAATATAATAGTACTTTTAATGATAAAAATGGTTAAGTGTTGTGAGAGGAGGAGAGTAATTCAATTTTCTTGCAACTTTAACTCACCCATTTGACTGGACAACTTAACCAAGGTTAGGATATGGTTGAAGTGGAGTTTCACCTATACAAGAGGGAAAATAGGGACACAATGGAAACAAAAGTGTGACTTGTACTAGATAAAAACAAGTGGTAGCTCCTAGTTACTTGTGGATGAGATTCAAGGAGTTGGGAATGAGCACTGAGGGAAAGTTTGAGTTTTCAAGTGACAAGGAAGTAAATGAAAGGAAGGGGGTTGAAATTTTGTGTCTTCCTTATCCCCTTTTCACCTTTGGGACAAGGGGGAAAAAGGGTGAGAAATTGTGACCTTGGTTTAACCACATGAAAGGGGGACAAGACAGAATGCAATTTTGTGAAACATAGGTGCAAAAGTAGTGAGGGGTGAGTTGCGAGAAGTTTTCCATGATGGGAGTCACAATTTTGTGTCCCCCTTGTCCCCTTTTCACCTTGGGGACAATCCAGGGGACCTAGTGGTTGAAAAATTGTGACCAATGGGTTCAACTATCATGAAAAGTGTGACAGCAACTTAATTCACTCATTTTCTCACCCTAACACCTTAAGGCACGCTCTTAAGTGATGAAACTTAAAAAATGATGAGGGTCACACTTTGGTGTCCTTCATGTCCCATTTTCACCTCAAGGATAATCCAAGGGAATACCAAGGGTGAAAATTGGGACAATAGAGTTTTAGAATGTTGATGTTACCCGCTGAGTGTAAATCAGGACACTGGGAGTGCTTTTTCTTCCCTGGGAGCATAGAAGAGTGTTTTGGGATCAAAACATATATGATTTTGAATCCAAAACACCTATTGAGATAATTTAAGTCATTATAAGGAGATAATTATTCCTTATATTTCATTTTTAGGGCCTATTTCATTCTTGATTTGAAGGGGCAATTGCGGTGTCTTGGATTCTCACTGAATATTTTTAGGTCTCGAAAAAAGCATTATGTGTCCATAATGTAGAGGGTTCCAAGATATTTCCATTTATTATTTTTTTCCTCAAAAATCCTTCTGTAATTCCCATAATCATCTATACAAGTTAGCTTTTACTGTTGGAGCCTTCATTCCCTGTGCCCAAAATGACCCAGACTTGTTTGCTTGATTACCGACATCAATTTCTTTCACTAGTTTTCCTTAAAATACCTTGTATGAATTCATTTTCTCCTATACAAATCTTGGATGATTTTAATCTTGCTTGTAAGCTTCTAGAAGGTATTTACTAGTTGTAAATGGCTAAAAATGGCCCTTTCTAGGACTCCGAGGGCAATTGTCTTTCCTTGAATCTCAATATCTTCATCAATATCCTTGGGAGTGTATCCCTGCACATTTAAAAAAACTTGAAAATATTTTTATCATGTTCCTATGAGCCAAGAATGAGGGTGAAATTGAGGACAAGTTGTCTAGAGTAAGGATTCACAATGATTGGGAGAGGAAATTTTCAAGTGTAGGCTTAGTTGTCATGGCCAAAATTTTCAATTTTGCATCCTAAACATTTAGAATGAAAACACTATGTAATATGAATTAATATATTTCTTATAACATTATTCAAATTTATTTAAATTAATTATATTTACCAAATTTCATTAATTTAAGATCAAAACAAGAGTTTGAGAAAAAATCAAAATTATCCTTTCTTGTTCAATTTCCTTGAAATTATCATCTATATTAACTTATTCATCATAATTGTCACCAACTTGATCATTTGGTTAATCATCATCATCCTAATCATGATAAAATAAATGGTGTACCATATTTTAAAGTATGATTCCCTCTTCCATTGGAACATCTTCATCATAATTCCTAGGAAAAGGTATATGCTTCGATTAACATTTCATCATATGTTTTGAGTAAAGTCTCTTTAGATGATATTTATTTTCCCTTGTAATGTTCATAGGATGTATTTCATCATTAATATGACACAATGGGAAGATGTAATTTTCATTTGTCTTTGGTCGAGCCCATTCAACATCAAGTTCACTATTTGATTTTAAGTTCACGTGTCTCCATAATAAGTTATTATTAGTAAAATATTCATACTAACATCAATACTATGATGGCTTCATTTGAATAAAACATATTCTATAATAAATTCACCTCAAAGAAATAACTTTGTGGTTCCACAATAACTTTTTGAATACATCCCCTCCTCTTATACTTATTCTATTTCAACCCCTACCTCGGCCATGAGGTTGTGATGACTCTCCCTATACATATTGTTTTAAATTAATAATATTTTTGCAACCATGAAATAAATAAAATAGATTATACTAACATAGTATTAAATATTTTATACAATATTGAGATTACAAACCAACTCATATGTTGTATGTATACTCGCTAATGAAGAGATATGTTTTAATGAAGTAGATATTTATAAAGATAAAGAACTTAGATCTACTAAATTAGATATTTATAGAGGGGATGATGTATACCTAGTTGATGATGACATGGTATCCATAAAATAATAAACCTCTTCTTTAAAAAAAATAGATTTGCAAAAAATATATCTATGTATTGTTATTCGAATAGGTAAGATTTGAAATAAACTTCTTTAAGAAACTATCTCATAACAATAAATTCATTACTTTGTTATCCATAAATTCACCTTGCCTCTTTCAATATAAATGTCAGCACTATGTTTTTCAATAAAATTGCAAAGTGTCATAAAAAGAGAAAAATGAGTTTGATATAGACCCTAATTTTATATAATGTGATTTAAGATGCCCTAAATTTTTATTATAAGATTTCATACAAAGTATTTTTTTTTACACCCTAATTTTATTCTAAATGAAAATGGGGAAATCAAATTAGGAATTTACTTGTTCATATTTGTGGCACAAACGTAGCATAAATGTGGCACAAAGTATGTGCCATTCATTAGCATTATTCTTGTTCCACTATACATATGAAAATAAATAGAGTGACAAAAATGTGACACTATTAATGGTGTTAACTGCACTTTATGTAGTAATTAACCCGCCACCTTGGGGGCATGCCTACACTGGGAACATATTACATATTGAACCTAGTAAGATCATATTATTCACATGGAGTGGCTTCTTATATTTTTATATCATGTGGGGGATGCCCACCACATTGGGGCATTACCTACACCATATGAATCATAATTACTAATATTATACAAATTGTATCCATACACACTAGTCCATTTCCAATACAACACCACTCCTACCTATATCACACCACCTTATTTCTCATGACACATGTTTTATTTTTATTCAAGCAATAATCACATTGTTTGTTTTTAAATATTGATGTTGAAATGCTTCATGCTTACTCATGTTCATCATTACCTTTTAGTTATTGCTTTCCACATAATGCTATTTTTGGCTATTTGACATTGTTTCATATATCACTCATCTCATAGATATATATTACTTAATTTATGTTCATGTTTTATTTTATGCTCATGTTTTCTTCTAGGATCCTATATGATCTATGCACATGTTTACTTATATTCTCATGTTTGATTCTATGCTCATGTTTGCTTTTATGCTCATGTATATTTTATTCCCACATATTTTAAGGTTGTTGTCTACTTCTATTCTCATGTTTTATTTTATGTTCTAGTTAGGGTTCCTAATGAAGGGATGCTTTACATAATGCATCTCTTGTTAGATTTGATCTCACCAAGGCAAGATCTCAGGATAACATCCAAATAAGAAACAAGTGAGGATAATTCTATTAAGTGTAAGGAAAGATATTACAACTTTAGAAACATCTCTAATTACATTGTAGAATGAGACTCCATGAGGATTCTAATAAGAATTCCAATAATAGAGCTATCTTAAGCTTGCATATTCTAGTAAGCTTTTAAAGAGATAACCTCTAGCTCACACTTACAAGGAAAATCATATCAAATCAAAATAAACTCTAAATCAAGACACTTTTCAAGATTCGTTACAAATATTCCTTTCCCTTATATTTATAGAAACCTTGACACCTTCAGTGAGAAAAAGTTCTATGAAATATTCCTTAGGTGGCCTCTCAATTCCATTGATCCATCCTAGAATTTTCCCACCATAAGATCGAGCTGAAATAAGAAAATCATTTAGTTGGTCCCTAGCTGAAATAATAAAATCATGGACCTTGTGTAACCTTTTCTAATTGTCTTGATATTGACATGTGATTTTTTTAGTCATAGATCTCATCATGAAAGTGAATAGAAGTGTTCCCGCAAAAATTTAGTGTTCTATAGATTTGTACACGTTCAATAGCTTCCATTAATATGTCATGGTTTGGTCTATTTTTCCATGAAATCGAACAAGCATTGGCATATTTGGTCAAGCATCGTAAGTTTGCACAAATAGTGTGCAACATGACTACACAAGTTGTGTGCAATTCTATATACAATGTGACTTTCTGTGTGAGGAATATTGGAATAAGATTATGTAGAAAATTCTAGTATTCCACACATTTTGCATTTTTGTGTAACATTCATAAGTTTCCAAAAATTTAGAAGTGTTACGTGGCTTTAGATATAATTCATAGTTTTCGAGCTTTGGATAGGCTTTGGTGATTTCTACAAAACAAAAAGGTAATTGAGTTATGCGCATCTTCCAAAAAATAGAAAAGGAAAAGGATATTTATGTAGCTTGTTTAGGAGTGATGAGATATTAGGCATGAGACATTTCATAAAGGCATTGCACAAACTTATTTTCTAAGACTAAGTATATCTGACTGATGTGGGATTACAATGAACTATATTCTCCTACATCATACACATCGTTTAAGAAGAAACTTGAGCCCTTGCTTGAGAGATATTCCAAAGGTTTGAAATGGAATGACCATGTATTGTGATCTCTTGTTTCTAAAGCTAATATACATCATTGACTACACAACCTCTCCATTTTACCAAATATTATTTTTTTATCCTTTTGGTGCATTATCTTTACTATGCACTCCTCCAAAATGCATTCAACTTATGTAGTTGGATCCTCCAATATACTTCTACGTATTTCTCTTCCCCACTCATTTTATTCTCATAATATGGGTATAGATATGATATGTTGAAAATATATGAAATATCTATCCCTTTTGGTAGCCTCAATTGATATGATTTCTCCGTAAAATTATTTAGGACTCTGTATGGTTCAATCATCTTCCACTTGAGTTTTTCATAAGTTTCTCAAGAGAACCTCTCCTTATGTGTGCAAGAACTAAGTCTCCCACATTAAAATCCAAGTGTCTCATATACAAACTTATATGTTCCTTATAATGTGTGTTTCTCTTCTCCAACCATTTGTAAACTTTCTTGTGTAGTTCCTCCATGTATTGTGTGAATTACTCTACTTCCACACTCTTCGCCTCTTCTCGCAGAAATTCCTTTAGTTTCACAAATCCTCTTGGAATTGTTCATTGCACAAAATTGAAATTTTAATTTCTAGTACTTCTATTGACAAAGTTCTATGCAAACTCCTCTTACATATGTAACACACTCTTTATTACGCTTCTCAACTGATTTTTTTTTACTTTATGCTTCATTGATTTTAATACCCATATATTAAAACCCAACATAAATCTTAAGTTCATATCTCATGTTTCCTTATTCTAAATTATCATAATTTAGAACTAACATCATCTTAGTCAATCCATCTTATAACAGTCATAAACCATGTGCAACTGAAAGGGTATACAGATCCTACTCGATCCCCTCAAACACTCTTTATGAGCCATTACACCAAGTGTATCATTTGGTTTCATTTTTCATGTATTAAAAATCAAGTAATGTTTTCTAAGTGCATATCTGGAACTCAATCAATTGCATCCCATTAGTATCTGACATCTTAGATCCTTGGTGAATCAAAGATAGTGTAATCAACAACTTACACTACTTGATTAAAGTTTCAGAGACATGTATTGCATGCTCAATTTTGTGATGGTGCACTCGTCATTAGGAACTTTTCCTTCACCTAATTTTGTTATTTGGATTATGACTAGATAGTTACAAGTTGCGTATAAGGTGAAAATTTAGATTATCCTGCGAGGGTAAGTGCCACAATGTCATCTTAGGATGACTAAGGGAGAGTAAGCATCTCCGCAATGATTTGCATCATTACGGGTCACTCCCTTTCCTATAGTCATCATAAGATGACATTGGGTACTTAACCATGTGGTACAATCCACATTCATACCTAGGACATTACTTGCATCTTAGTGCATTATGACCTTCTCATTTAGAGGATCTTGACCGATGAACTCAACAAAGAAGTTGCTCTGTAGTAGCCAAATAATGAATGTAGTCATCAAATGGATATTACGTATTAGATGCCATAGCAAGTTGGCTCTTCGAGTTCTACTAAATGGAAATTCCATATCTTATTAAGTTAAGGTTATTTAATTAATTTACGACACCTCAATTCCCATGTTTCAGCTATACTCTCGTTACTATAGAATCCAAACCTAAGGATCTAAATGAAGGATTCACATATATTGATAGCATGCTTAGAGTCATTCTAACATGATCATTGAGTGTATAAGTTGCAGATTTAAAAGAGCCTATTTTATTAATCACTACAAATCATATTTAATCCTTTTTATACTAGTAATGTATTGAGTCTAAAATATTACTAAATAAGATCAATAATAGTTATTAAGAACAACCCATATGTAACTTCAAATTAAAATATACCATTAAGTATGTGAGGTGTATTCATTTAATAACATGGAGGAAACCTCATAGTCCAATAAGCCATTAATAATGCAAATATGCAATATTCATTCTCAAGAATATCATACTTACTCACTTTATAATATGTAATATAACCGCACATAAGTTCTTTCATCATGCAGAAAATTAAGGTTAAGGACTCCTTCATATGAATTTCGATACAATTCTAAACTCAATAGATTACAGAAATACCTCTTTCATTACTTACTTTTTGAAATATAAATAAATAGAATAGGCTAATTAGCCTCTTAATCATTTAAATAGTACAATACTATTTTGCTTCATTACAACTTTACTATGCAATATAAGCAGCTTCCATCAATCAAATTAAACAAATAAATTATTTTCATCTTTTCACATCAAGAACTGCTTTATAGATTTCATCATAAGATATAACATGGAGCAAATGTGCAAATCACGCCTTCCTTCATAATCAACTGCGCAATGTTAATAACCTGCATGGAAAATATTTCATTGTACATAGTCAATTCCAACCAAACTAGCATGATAAGATCTATTTCTCCCTTAATAGTTTCATCTATTTGGTATTTACATAAATGAAATGCTACATTAAGTTTAAATCACATAAATGATCTACTAGGACTTATTTTCCTATTTATATCAGATCCAAATAAACATTTTACTTACACATTATTTTCCACTTCATCCAAATCTAATTATTTTTGAAATAAAACGCAAGTGATAATTTACATATTAGTTAGCAACATTCGACCATTAATAACTTAACATAATAAGGATATTAGTTATATCAATGATTTATAACTTCTCATAATTAACTTACAGTTAAATATATTTTAGCTAGTTGGTACTATACAAGCACAATATAGTATACAAATATCCAATTATATATGACTATCTTTTATTAAATACCTAAACTAATCAGTATCAGTAACTGTAATAAACACTATGTCGAATGGTATTTACTTTCACAATAAGATACAACATCAAACATTATATCATCTATTACTGCAGTGTAGGTATCGATGTTATTTAACCCTTAAGATCAACTGATTGCTTATGCTAGAAGAAAATTCATTCATCTACTAGTAATTATATTACATAGATACCCTTAAGTTTACTTATCATCATTTCTTTAAAGGCCTAGAATAAAATAATTAAACAATACTATCCTAATATTCCAAGATAGTCCAAGTGGGCATTTGACTAGGCAAGTCCATATCCTTATGGTCTAAAAACACATATCATCTCCATGTCCCACACAAGGAGATAAGAAGTTTGATAGGAAAAGTGATTTCATTTACCTTAACATTCACAAAATACCAACCATCCAAAGATGAATTCCTTAAAAAATATATCAGACTTCTCATAGAGATCCACATGCCTAGCTTTTCTAACAAGGGAGAAAGGTAACAATGTATCAAAGCAATGTTTAGGAGGTATCCCTGAAGGTTGACTAGGTGAAACCATTCGACCAGTACAAGATAACACAATAACATGTTCATTGACAATGTTTACAAAGTCATATCTTAACCATTTAAAATCCCAAGAGAAAAACTCACCAGTTTCCAGGTTCAAATCAGTGGATTCGATACAGGTATTAATAAACAAAAACATAGTTGTCTCCTATATTGTTTGTGATTTATAATAACGGAAATGATACAAAAATTTTAAGTAGCAATATACATTTTTTCATTTAGAATCATCCTTCTAAGGTTTTTACCCCAAGATTCATAACATAATACATAGAAGATCGGAGTTTGAATCTGAGGATTCGGTTAGCAGAAATTTCATATACATATATAAATCGCCACACACAGATTCTGGGAATTTTCCTTATAAAACACAAGTTGTTTATTTATCTATTTAATCTCAAATATCTAGATGTATACGCTAATTAAAACCAAATGGCTAAAAAATAATAAATCTATATGGATCCAAGGATCTCATTCATGTAAAGAATCAATACATCCCAAACGATAATACCCATAAACATGCATGTGAACCTAAGGGTTCGATATACCATAAAAATGAACACTAATACAAGTATGATCAGATTGAAGGGTTCAAATCCCATACAAGCCACATAAATAATAGGAGATTTAACCCTATACCTAGATTCAGTTATAAAAAATAAATAGAAATCATACAATAGATTCTCACCCAAAAATCAAAACCCAAGTCTACGATAGCAAGGAAAACATAACACAGAGCTTTATTTATGCAAATAACAACCTAGAATTCACAGATACACCCTAGACACGATGACATATCACTCAGCATAGGCTGAGCGCTCACCCGAAGTGTGCAAAGGTACCAGTCCCTCTTTAGGGTTGTTGTAGCAGGATGTTAGCATGATGAAGTAGCAAAAACATATACCTATAACTAATCCATCATCACATAGTGTATAACAGAACCAAATCTATGAGTGAAATACTTAAGTGTTAATCATGACTGAATCAATAACATGCAATGATCAAAACATATAGAATAATACTCTGGTTCAGCCAATATCCTTCATATATTAATCATAATAGTAACACAAAAGCTTTATACAATAACAATAATCATGCGCGCATGGATCTGATACAATTATCCAGTCACATACACACATCTATATCTCCATCCTCTATCTCTCTATATCTTAACTAAGTAATTCGACTCATATATATAGGGTGGGGACTTTCCCTTCACTACTTAACTATTCCAGAAATAGGTCGCATGCTAATAATAGCCACGTGCCATTTACAAACATAGCCACACATGCAAGTGTGCTATCTATAGATCTGTTATAGTTAACTGAGGTGTTGAATCTATTCTTGGATCTCCTCCATGCAAAAGTGCTTTGATCCGATCCTATAAAGATAAAAAATGTGTGGCGCATAAGTCTTGGTGTTGTTTGTGTGTTCCGCATGCCAGCATCTCAAAATAGACTTCATGCTCCAAAAAGGCTAAGTCCTGAATACTGAACTTGCCTTCCACGCATGCGGGTTATTCCTATCCTTCCACGCCTTTGAATCTGGCCTACTCTCCCACGTGGACTCTATGTGGGAGTTCTACTAAGTATTTTCTCTGATCAACATAGATAACACAATATATTAGTGAAGAGATAGAGCCTATCATGCATGTAGTAAAGAGGAATGAACTTATTTCCCAACTTTCTAGAACTATCTTCATGCCTCGTTTCAAAATTATCCAACGAAATCAGGAACTCACCCAACTACTCAAACCCCCTTTTCTTATACAAATTTTTATATATGACTATCCATGCATAAAAAATAGAGGCATTCTATTTTAACATAAGAAAATGGCTCGACCCATAGATCAACATATGTTAGGAAATAAAGGATAAAATACGAGAAACAATCCCACATAATCGCAATAGTAGAAACTAATATGCATAAAATATTATAGATCTAAAATAAAAGTGCAGAATAAAAAAGAACACAACACAAAGAGACAATATTTAATGTGGTTCACCCAATTTGGGCTATGTCCACCAAGAATCACTTGCTCAGATTTAATTACAAGCCAACTCTTCTCTCAATACAATACCCAGATTTGTTTGGAGCTATGCTCAACAAACTCTACATAATTCACACTTGAACTCACACACATATGCAATGTTACATCAACCCTACCATATGCACAAAACCACTTAAATAAGCAATTGCTTAAGCAATTTTACAATACTGTGGGTACCAAAACCATGGGCCAAAACCATCCCATAAACCTATGGATTAAAAATCCCACCCATATGAGAAGATCATGTTTCTCGATCTATTAGGCACATTTTTCAAGGCCAAAAAAATTCTCAGGGTTGCACCCCTAGACCCCCACTCAGGTCCCATCTTGACCCCAAACCCCAATGAGAAAATTGTGGATAGTGTATAGTCTTCAACACTTCCACATATGAAAATAGGCTCCACAACATAACAATCTCCCACTTGGAGACTAGTTTTCCTTTGAGAAATCTTCTTAACCCTTCACTTTCATTCGTGAAGACCAACCAAAGCTAAACATAGCTTCAATTTCTCCCTTGTGACCACCTTGGTCATCATGTCCATAGGATTTTGACTGGTATGATTTTTCTCTAGCTTCAACTTCTCTTCCTCTAAATGTTTCCTAATGAAATGGTACCTTAATTGTATATGCTTCATCCTAGAGTGGAAAACATAGTTCTTAGCTAGGTGTATAACACTTTGACTATCACTATGCAACTTCCCTTCCTCCTACTTATGCCCAAACTCCTCAAGAAATTTTTGTAACCAAATCATCTTTTTTTTCCCTCTGTGGCAGCAACATACTTACCGCATGCGTGGTTGACAAGGCCACCAAATTTTATAGTTGTGAAATCCAACTCATTGTTGTCCCACCTATAGTGAAAATATAACTTGTTGTGTTCCTCCTGTTGTCTACATCTCCTACCATGTATGAATCTACATAACCACACAAATTGGTGTCCGATCCACTATAACACAAAACTATCCCCATGGTCCCTCTCAAATACTAAAGAATCCAATTTACTTCCTATTAGTGATCTTTACCTGGATCACTCATAAATCTACTCACTGCTCCCATTGCATGTGCGATATCAAGCCTAGTGCACACCATGACATACATCAAACTTCCAACTACTGATGAGTAAGGTACTTTGGACATCTGGTTTATTTCTTTCTCTTTCTTGGGACACTGCTCCTTTGATAACTTGAAATGGCTTGCCAAAGGATTCCCAACCAGTTTAGCATTCTGCATATTAAACCTCTCCAAGACCTTCTTAATGTACTCTTCTTGAGATAAAGTCATCTTTCATTCCTTCCTATCCCTAGATATCCTCATACCAAGGATTTTTTTGGCTACCCCAAATCCTTCATATCAAAGGAGTCACTTAGTTGCTTCTTGAGTACTTTTATTTCCTACATGTTTTTCCTGCAACCAACATGTAATACACATAAAGACACAAGATAATATAATTTCATCCTCAAATTTATTTGTATACATGCAATGGTTAGAATGACATATAATATAACCTTGCTCCATCATGAAGCTATCAATTTTTTATACCATTGACGTGGAGCTTGTTTCAGGCCATACAAGCTCTTCTTCAATTTACACACCATCTCCTCTTTACCTTTGACCTCATAGCTCTCAGGCTGCTACATACATAGCTCCTCCTCCAAATCACCATGGAGGAATGCATTATTTACATTTAGCTACTCTAAGTGTAAGTATCCCACTATCACTATTCCAAGAATCGTTCTAATAGAAGTCATTTTTACTATAGGAGAAAAAATCTCATCAAAATCTATACCATTTTTCTATGCAAACCCCTTGACCACCAACCAGGCCTTGTAAATTTTCTTTCCTCCTTATTACTCCTTAAATCTATATACCCACTTATTCTGCAATACCATTTTTCCTTCGGGTAACAAAAACAAATCCCAAGTCTGGTTTTCCATGAGAGACTTATGCTCCTCATCCATGTCTTGCTCCCCCTTTTTCCTAGCATCTACCTACATTGCTTCATCAAATCTCTCTATCTCTCCACTATCAGTGAGTAATAAATAATAAAGAGAAGGATAAAAATTTTCAGTTCTCTTCTTACCCTAGAAGACCTCCTCAATATAGGATTTTGGGGTTCCTGTTGAGTAGGTTCTGAATTGATTCATGTGTCACTTTCCCATCCAGATGATCCTCTACCATTGCATATTATTTCTTGGATTCTTCCATGTTTTCTTACAACTATTATTTGTACATAACTTTCTCATTAAATACCACATCCATAGATCGAATGATTTTCTAGTCCTTAAAACTTGAACATTTATATCCAAAGTCATCACCACCATAACCAATGAAAGTGCATTTTTCTGATTTAGCCTCTAGTTTGGTACTATCATCCTTATCAATATGAAAAAACACCTCACATCCAAAGACTCTAAGAAATGAGTAATCAAATTTCTTACCATACCAAGCCTCCTTAGGTATGCCTCCTTCCAAAGCACTCAAAGGTCCTCTATTTATCAAGTACATAGTTTTACTCACCGCTTCTACCAAAAAGAAAGAGGAAGACCTGCATGTAACCTCATGCTCCTAGGTCATTCCACTATTGTCATGTTCATCCTTTCTGACACCCCATTCTACTGTAGAGTTCTTGGAACCATATTTTTCCTATGGATTCCATTCTTAGAACAATAATAATCAAACTCATTGTTGCAATACTCCCCTCCATTATCTAACCTGAGACATTTTAGCTTAAGACCTGTTTCATTCTCTACAAAGACTTTTCATTTAACAAAAGTGTCAAATACATCAGATTTATTTATAATACAATATACCCAAACTTTCCTTGTTGCATCATCAATAAAAGTAACATAATAATTTGAACCCTTAAGAGATGATACATGAGCCGACCCCACACATCAGAATGTACCATCTCTAACTTACTCTCTTTCTTCTTAGGTCCAACCTTGAGAAAACTTTACACACTTTTGTTTCCCATATACGCAGTTCTCACAAAAACTCCAAACCTATTTTTATATATCCAAGAAAATTCTTCTTTATGATCTCCATGCCCTTATGGCTCATATGACGGAGCCTATAGTGCTACAATGATGTATTTGCATCTAAAGCAAAAAAATTATAAGTATTAGTACTATTAGTGGTTAAATACAAGGTTCCAACCTTCTTACCTCTTGCCACCACAAGATCACCCTTGGTAACATTCCAAGAGTCCACTATAAATATCACAGTACAACCATCACTTCCTATCTTCCCCACCGATATCAAATTTCATCTTAATGTAGATACATGTCTGACATCCTTTAATAACCATGTGTTCCCATTCTGCATCTTAACCTGAATAGAACCTTTTCAACTATGTTACAAGGCTCATCATCACCAAGAAACACATTCCCAAAATCCCCTTCAACGTAATAAAAAAATAATGCCTATGTAGAGTAGCATGGAAAGAAGTCCTCAAATCTAAAACCCAATATTCAACAATATTATGCAAAGAAAGAATCAAAGAATCCTGACATACATTACCCATTGCCACATTTGCCTCCTTGTTTTCTTCCTATTGTTTTTCTTATCCCAAAGCTCCCAAAAATCCTTCTTTGCATGCCCAGACTTTCCACAGTGCTAGCATACCATCTTTCTTTTGGATTTTGACCTTGCTCGATCTTTTGATTTTCCATGGCTTCCTCTATTCTTTTGTCTCCCTCTAGTTTCCATTGTTAAAGCATTCCCTAGTAGAATATTCCTCGAGATTTTTTCTTCACATTTCCTCACTTAGAATCACCCCTACAACATCCTCAAACTTCAACTTCAAGTTAGTTGGAACTGAGTTTCTTACCGCCATTACCAGGATATTCCAACTCTCAGGTAAGGATTACAAAATTAATAAATCCATAAATTTTTCATCAAATTCTATTGTAACCAAATCTATTATATTTACAACCGTATTAAAATCATTCAAATGATCTACTACTGAAAAATTCTCATACATCTTCATATTAAACAAATTTTTCATTAAAAATATCTTGTTAGAGGAAGAGGGTTTTTCATACAACTTCCCTAATGCATCCATAAGTTCTTTTGTAGTCTTTTCCTTTGAAAAATTAAATAATATCGAAGATGCAAGACATAACCAAATTTTCCTAAGTGCCTTCCTATCCATAAAAATCACATTTCGTATCCTTCATGCTAGAGGGTTTTTTCTATTTCTCAGACAGGGGAATATAAAGATACTTCTGATAAAGGTAATATTCCATCTACATCTTCCAAAGACTAAAATTCTACCTATTAAATTTATCAACCCTTGATCTTCCATCATTTTCCATAGCTCCCACTCAAGCTAAAACTTTCCCTATTATTCAACACTTCAACAAACCAAACCAGGCTTTGATACCAATTGTTAGGAAATAAAGGATAAAATATACGGAACAATCCCAAACATAATCGCAATAGTAGAAACTAATATGCAAAAATATTACAGATCTGAAATAAAAGTACAGAATAAAAAAGAACACAATACAAAGAGATAGTATTTAACGTGGTTCACCAAATTTGGGCTACGTCCACCAAGAATCACTTTCTCATATTTTATTACAAGCCACCTCTTCTCTCAATACAATACCCAAATCTATTTGGAGCTATTCTCAACAAACTCTATAGAATTCACACTTGAACTCACACACATCTGCAATGTTACATCAACCCTACCATATGCACAAACCACATAAATAGGAAATTTCTTAAGTAGTTTTACAATACCATGGGTACCAAAACCATGGGCCAAAACCATCCCATAAACCTATGCATCAAAAATCCCTCCCATATGAGAAGAGAAATTTTCTCGATATATCGGGCACGTTTAGTGTACAGTCTATAGAGGAAAAAACCAACAATAATTATCAGGGTGGAGGATGGGTTAAGGATCGAAGAAGCAATAGAGAAGGAGGAAATGGGTGAGAAGAGTAGTGGAGAATGAGGTGGGGTGAATTTTAGGAGAAAATTTGGTTGGAAAAGGAGACTATGAGGAAGAAATGGTCAACGGATGTGATTTTTTCAAGAATGAAAAGTCTACTTTAAATAGGATTGTCATGTTGCATTGATAGTTCAGTAGACATAAGTTGGGGATGAAAAATTTGGAATGGTAAAGGAGATGATGTTGGCATTAAGTGATAGATAGGAATAATAATGGTGAGAAAGGTAGTGGGTGGATAATAGACATGAAGATAAGGGTGATGTAGGAGGATGGATGGAAAGAGGTCATGTTGGCCATGGTGGGGGATGAGGAGCTGCTAGATAATGAATACTACTTGAGAGATATCCTCAAGTAGAATTCCCAAACTGCAACACAGATCAACTAGAATTCCCAAACCGAATAGTTTATTAGAGATATTTTTAGAAATAGTAACAAATTTCATGGATTTATGGATGACGTTAATGGGGACATCCTTAAGAGTAAACATATGGATGCATATTTTATGATTTGAAATTTGATCTCTAAGAATGTGATTATGATAAAAGGTGACCTTGATGAGATAAATGACACATGACCATAGCAAGGGGCATGTAATAAAGTCATGCTTCAACTAGATAGGAAGTAAATAAGAAAATGTATTACTCAAGGCATTGCACTTGCAGCCAATGGTGGGTGTTAGTACATAACCAATGACAATTAATTATACCAAAAGACCCTAAAGGAGATATAAATGAAAGATTCTCATAAACCTAATGTCAACATGACAAGGGGGTTTGAGATGTAACTTATATGTGGGAAGAGGGTTATCCAAAGGTGGTGTTCATCATGTCTATCCCCAGATCTTGGGAAAGGGGAAGAACAATAATAGAATAAATTTGATCAATGCGGGAAGATTTTTGAGAATGTTGATAAAGGAAGGATGATCAATGCGGAAACCTTCCAAATGCCATAATAAAAGAGTAGCCATCCTTTGAGGGTATGGTCTACTTTTTACATAATATGGATGGAAAGAATAATATATATGATAGCCATCCTTTGAGGGATCGATCTATATCTTATGATTCTTTTGACTTTTATTTGCATACTTTTATTTTTATTTTCCTTTTTCTTTATCTTTTATGCATGAACAACTGTCCTTCGAGGGATTAGTCTATTTTTGATAACTTTGATTTTTCTTTTGGCATATATTAATGTTATATTTACATGGGGGAGAGTTGGGTATATATAAATAGACCACTTAGGAGGGGATAATGAATGTACAAGAGACACCCCTGGACCCTTTGCATGACTTCAATAGGAGAATGAGAGGGTAATGGATGTAATGATCATGGAGTTCTCACCAAATGGGAGAACTTATCCATAATGAATATGTGATGAGTAGAGTCTTGGTACTAATATTCAAGGTCATATAAAAGTAGTGACGATAGAATACATAGTTCATATCATTACCGTGATATATGGAAGGGGCTAGTGATGGAGGAGTGGTCTAAAGATATGACTATCTGCTCATGGGTACATGTGCTAACAATAGAATGGCCATAAGTGAAATGCATTAAGAGGTTCAGTTTTAGGTTTACCATCAAGGGAAGCCAAACGATAGTCCCTAGACCAACACTTATGTGTGATAATATATGGTCTAATCCAGTTGGGAGTGAAACTTTCCCCATTGAATCCTTTCTAAGGTAGTGACGTTCTGATTTTCCTTTAAAACATGGTTACCAATTTTAAAACAACATTCTTTGATATGTTTTTTATAAGCACGCTAGATACTCTCTTGATAAACATGATGGTGTTCAAGAGAGAGAAGGAGGTGCTCATCTAACAACTCAAGTTGTATTAGATGCTCCTGGTGATAATCTTCATCAGAAATGAAGTCATGAAGAAACACACGTAAGGATGGAATTTGAACTTCGAGAGGGAGAATGGCTTGAGCCATAAAAAATATAAAATGTACTGGCCCCTATGGAAGTGTGAATGCTAGTGCGATAGGCCCATAGGGAAAAGGGAAGTTGGAGATGTCAATTATGACCTACTTGATCAATGGTCTTGGAAAGGATATTTCAGAGAGTTTTATTTGTAGCTTCATCTTGGCCATTACCTTGAGGATAATATGGGAAGAAAATCTAAGTTTGATGTTGAATTCATCACCAATTTTTTAAGATATTTATTTTTAAAGGACTTCCCATTATCCATAACAAGTTTATGTGGAACAAAAGCGGCAGATGATGTGTTGATAAATGAAATTAATAATTGGGCTAGATTTAGCTAAGGTGAGTGGGATTACTTCCACCCATTTAGTAAAATATTTTGTAGTAGTGATGATAGAATGATGTTGTTGTGATGAATGGGGATTTATTAGACCAATGAGATCAAGACACCATTGTGAAAAGGGCCATAGATCTTGGGTAGGCTGTAAAGATTGGCTAGGAACACAGATGAGATTAGAGTGTTTTTGACATTTTGCACTTCTTGACATACTCACAACAATCATGATTAAGGGAAGGCTAATAATAGCTGAGGTGGAGAACACGCTTAGCAACATATAACCCACTAAAGTGTCCACCACAAATACCATTGTGGACTTCTGGATATCTCAAGAGGCTTCATGGGTTTTAAGGAACCAAAGAAGGATACCATCAAATCCGCATTTATAAATAATACTACCAAGGATCACATAACGAGTAGTGCGTTTGATGAAAGACCTCTTAGAATTTTTAGAAAGGTCAGGAGGAGTGATATATTTGGATAAATAATCAAAGATCTGAGAATACTAGAGGTCTAATGAATTATATTCAACAAGATAAATTTGAGGTACATGATGGAATGGTTTTTTACGTTGGTGTATAATGACCTAAATCTTTGGCTTTTGTGTTGTCCAAGGGATAAGGTCCGCAAGGGATGCCATTGTATCGGTAAAACGATTGGTCGATCAAGGAACATATTGAATAGTATAAGAATCAAAGGTTTTAATAAAAAGATGAGAAAAGTCATGATATTTTTGTAGAATATCATTTTTACACTGATATTCACTTCTGACCTACTTTATTACTAGTTCAGAATCATCGTAGATGTCAAGAATCTGGACACCTAGAAAAATATTGTTTCTAGTCCTAGTATAAGGGCTTTGTATTCTTCCATATTGTTTATACATTCAAAATCCAGTTTGAATGCTAAGAGGATGGGAGCATCTCTAGGAGGAATGAGAACAACGCACCTATGCTCCCCCTTGTTGGTATTTAGAACCATCGAAGAAGAGGGTCATTTTAAGGGGATCATGATGAAACTGATTGATGGATTCATATGTGAAGTGCTCATGAGGAGGTTACATATTGGGAAGAGGTCCTTGTGCTAGTTGGTCAGTAATAGCTTGGCCCTTAATAGATTTTTGAGGGATGAATTCAAGGTCAAACTCGGTCATGAGAAGAAGCCAATGGGTGATACAATCATTATGATATGGTTTAGAATGCATTATTTTGAGGGGTTGGAAGCTAGTAACAATATAGGTCTTTTGATTAAGAAGATAGTGTCAAGTTTTAATGTAGCAAATAAAATAGCGCAACATAATTTTTTAGCTTGAGTGTACCATGTTTCGTAGTCAAGAAGAGTTTGATTGATGTAATAGATGGCTTGTTCATGGACTTGGCCATCACAATGTTCTAACATGGCTCCTAGAGCATGATTATTTACGGAGATGTATAAATAAAATGGGTCTCCCTTGCATGGAGGTGTGAGTACCACAGGAGATAAAAGACACCATTTAAGATCATCAAAAGCCTTTTGAAATTTGTGATCCAAATCAAAATTTATGTCTTTCAAAGAAGGTGATGAAAGGGTTGGCATCGATCGGAAAGTTGCAATATGAAATGATGAATAGATTGGAGGCGCCTTGAAGACTACGAAGCTGCTTGATATTGGAAGGAGGGGAATTTTGAGGATTTCTTTAATTTTTACGGGTTAACCTCAATGCCCCTGATAGACACGATGAAGCCAAGGAATTTTCTAGTAAGAACACCAAAACACACTTTGTTGGATTGAGGTGAAGGAATAAACAAATGAGACGCTCGAAAATGATTTCAGGACCAAGAGGTGATCACATCGATGTTTGGAATTTTCCAAGATGTCATCAACATAGTCTTCTACTTTTTGATGTATGAGGTCATGAAAGATATATGTCATGGCTCATTGATACATAGCCCCAAAATTCTTCAAACCGAAGGCGATGACACGATAACAAAAAATACCCCATGGGGTGATAAAATATTTCTTGTGTTGATCTTCCGGTGTGATTAGAATCTGATTATAGCCCGAAAAACCATCCATCAGAGAAAGCATCTCATTTCCCTTGGTAAGATCTATAAGTTGATCAATATTTGGAAGATGAAAATCATCTTTAGGTAAAGCAAGGTTAAGATATCAAAATTTAGTACATATACAAGCTTTCCTGACATTTTAGCAATGTGTACGATGTTATAAACCCATTAGAGATAGTCAATGGGGATGATGAAATTGGAAGAAAGAAGATGTTACAGATATTTTTTCACAAGAAGAGCAACTCAAGGATGCATGCGGTGAAGCTTCTGCCTAACCGGTTTAGTGTTGGGGATGGTAACGATGTTATGAACAACAATGGAGGGGTCAAGACCTGGCATATCAGAATATGACCATGCAAAATCTTGGTTATGTTTGGATAAGAATGCGGTGAAGGCTTTGAGTTCTTAAGATTCCAAAGACTAACCCACCTTAAGGATGTGAGCCCTTGAGGAGTCCCTATATTAATGTCGATAGTGGATTCATTTAGGATACTAGAAGTGTCAGGGGGAAGGGATTTCTAGATATGAGAATATTTGGCCCCCATGTAAGAAAGAATGTAATTATCTTTATCACATTGAAGAATGCCAATGATAGGGGAATATTTCTCTACCATCTCTGGTTGTTTAAGGGGAAAATACCGGGTTTCATTTTCAACTTGATAAGTGACTGGTCCAAGAGGAATGGTGGAAATTAAAAAGAAAAGTTAGGGGGACAAAGACGGTATCATCTAGAACTGGATCAATAAGATAGTTGGATGGAGAGAAGGTATCATCTGAATTGGTAGGATAGTCGGATGGAGATGATATATTATCTTAATTAATAGGACAGTTGATGGAGAAGAAGTGTCATCTAAATTAGTAGGATAGTCGAATGGAGATGAGATATTATCTGAATTAGTAGGATAGTCAGATGGAGAAGAAGTTTCATCTTAATTAGTAGGATAGTCGGATGGAGATGAGATATTATCCAAATTAGTAGGATATTCGGATGGAGAAGAAGTGTCATCTAAATTAGTAAGGTAGTTGGATGGAGAAGAAGTGGGTGAATCAAGGTGAATGGGAGAAGATGCGGATGTTCCTGAAGGAGGGATGGAGGGATATTTGTATCCCAAGCCAAATTTTCACATGATTCATGGGCTTTGGTGAAGACATTTTCGTGAGGGCCTTGTTCATAATGCCCCATACCAAACCCCTTCCATGCACAACATTGGTGTTATGTGTGAGCAAGGATGGTTTGTTGAGAAACCTAAAACCTCATGTATATCATTTGGTGTGAGGGAAATCTTCAGCATGAGAAGAAGGTTGATCAAGGCCACCATAGATTAGGTTGGTTTTTAGAGAATAAGGGCCAAATGAGATGATTTCCCCAACATTTGATTGATACATAGGGGCCTTATCAGGGTGACCAAGATGATTAGGAGAAGGAAGCACATTAAGAGTGAGGATTTGATATTCTCCCAAGGCAAGGTGTTACATCACAGCATCAGAGGATCCATTATGGGGTAATTTGGATGGAGGCACAAAAGAACTGGTGGATACACCAGAAGAAACATTAGTTTTGGGGACAAGGACATCCTTAGGTCTATAGATCATGCAACATGTCTTGAAAGGAGGGACATGAGAAGGAAGAGCATAAATGGTCCCTTCATGTTCATATTTTATACAACGATGGAGGGTAGATGGGACACAATGCATGTCATGAATCCAAGGATGTCCAAGTAAAATATTGTACTTGGAATTCTCCTTCGATGATGTAGAAGAGCTCATGGAGGAGTTTATGGCCAATGTGAATAGGAAGGAAAATTGTTCCTAATGGGGGAGTTACAACATCATTAAAGCCACGAAGGATGGTAGGAGATTTAGCAACAATGGTGTTAGGAAGTTTGAGATGATTGAAGGTATACGAGGAAATGATGTTGATATTAGCACCATTGTCAATCATGGTTCATCGGATACATGTGTCATTGATGTGGACTATGATGAATAGAGGTAGATCATGTTCTTCCTATGGTATCTTGGGGATTTATGAATCCTCAAAGGACATGGCGGTAGATGTTGTGAAGGCACCAGCTAAGGCTACGAAAGGTTGAGGCTCATCAGATGATACTAGGGATGCATTTTAAACTTCCATAAGAGCCTATTTGTGGTGTGGAGAGCTTTGAGAAAGCTCATCAAGTGACATTTTTACTGGGTCCTAATAGAGTTGTTTAATAATGGTTTATTCGATGGAATCATGATTAGGAGCAGCCAAAACAAATACCTTGACCTTAGAGGAAGATGGAGATGTTGATGTGGGATGAGTGGTAGGAGAAGCGATGACAACTTTCGGTTGTGATGGGGATGTGGAGGTAGCAAGTTCCTTAGGAGGAGGGATAGTGACAAAAGTCTTTGGAGTGGGTTGTGAGGTGGGTTCAGATTATGTGGTCATGAATGGGTGGTTATCCAACAAAGTTGATCAAAAGAGGGGACCATCTTGGAATCATCCTCTTTTGGTGGTAGGTTTGTGGTGTCTTTAGATGTATCTTCTTTTGGTGGTAGAGTAGTGGTAGGAGTCCTTGATGAAAGGGGTGGTCTAGATGTTCTAGAGATGCATGTTGGGATGAGGGGCTGGTTGGGTTGGTGGAAGAGTTGGTTTTTTTCATTAAGAAGTTGATTCTCATTGAAAAAGTGGTGTACAATGGATTGGAGAGATTTGTAGTGTTCAGTGTCATGTCAGGGGCACACTGAAATGCATAAACAAGATTATATTTAAACCACGATGGCCTCAAAAACTGTGGGTTGAAAGGTTTAATTGGTGGTAAGGTGATTGCTAAGGCTTGGAGTAACTGATAAAACATGGTGGTATAATACCCTGGAGCCATAGATGGAGGATTTTGGGGTGATTCCTGACATGTAGTGGTGTAATGGTAGCCTTTGACGTTGTCTTGGATTTGGGAAGGGGAGATGAATGCGTTTGATGTGGGATATTGGTGGAGGATGTGGATGCCTTTGGGTTTTGAGGTGTGGTTTGGAAAAGGGTCATTTTGTTTCCCTATTAGTAGTATAGGTTTTTTATGAAGGGGATGCTCCCAAAATGGAAGAAGAGGATGAAGGGTGTGGTCCTAAAATAGAGGAAGATGGTGTGGCTTCAAGGGGATTGATATTGGGGACATTGAGGTCTAATTTTTTTCGAGGATGTGAAAGAGGATGTTGGGGAAATGGGGGTCTATATCTTGTCTATGAATAGGTATTCTTGGAAGGAATGAAAATAATTTATACAGGAGGAGATAAAGATTTATTGTCATAGGTATGAGTGGGGATTGATGAGATATGTGTGTTTCACCTTTTTCTTTACGTTTCTAGAAGTGAAGAAATAGATAAAGGTAATGGGTGAGGAGGAATACCTGTTTATGCTGGTTGGTTGAAGGTTGTTGTGCACGTTCTGACTTCTTGATCCACTGCTAAATGTGAGAGATTCCTTTTGGCTAGGAGGAACTACCTAAAATAAAAAACAAGACCACAAAAGAATAGTTAAATGATATATGACAGTGGACTACCTAACGTGTGTTAGCTCCGGGAAGTGTGATACTTCCTAGATGGTTGTCAATCCACTGTTTAAAAAAATTTAATGCAAGAAACAATGGAAATCCTACTATATTTGATATGATTTAGGTATTTCATTCAAGTAAAATAAGTATATCTTAACATAACAAGCTAGGATATGGTCAGATCTGGAAAGTAGGCAGTTGTCAGGGTGGTGGGACTGGTCAGGGTCTCATTTTGGGTTGTTTAGGTCAATTGATGAGAGGTTGTTGGGTTCTTTTCTAGGTCAAGGTATAAAACATAGAGACTGACGTCGGTCCGGTATGAACGATGACGGTTTATGTAGAACCGATGACGATTTATGGGTAACGACAGCGTCGGTAAGGTCGGGTGTAAGAAATTCAAAGAAATCTGATTGCAGGGTTTGATCTGGGATTTGATAGAGATGGTAGGGTGGATAAAGAGGTTTATAGAGGTATCAGGTATACTCAGGGATGAAAAATAGGTGAGGATGGGTGATTTGGTGATGTGGGTAAAGGAGATGGTTGAGTTATAAGCTAGTAAGAGATGGAGGAATGAGCATGCAAAGTATAAACTGATGACAAAAATAACATAAGCTATTACACTAAAATGGACAATGCTGGTGGAAATATACTTACTGTGATGTGGACATGATGAATGAGTGGTAATGGCAGTTGATCAGAAGAATGGTGTTTGGTACCATAGTAGTGGCTCCCAGAATGATTCCATGAGTGCAATGCTTCAAGATCTGTCCTGGTGATAACTGTGGATGTCTGGATGCGTGAAAGGATGTTGGTTCTTCTTACATGCAGCTCTAATATCTCTCCCTTGATCTCCGAATGTGCCAACCCTCGACACAAGGTTACCAAAGAGAATAAATGGTAACCAACGATGGTTACAGGTTGACCGACATCGGTTTCGGTGACCGGCATCGGTTAAGGTAGGATTCCCTAGGTTTACTAAGAATAGCAGATCATGGCAATCCTTTCCACAAGATCTCTCTATTCTTGTGGATTAAAGCCAAAGTTGCCTTTTTTCTATGCGGGAATATGGTTATGGAGATAATGGGCATTGATTTATAGGGTTGAACTAAGTCTTAGTTAGTTATGGCAACATACTAAGAATAGATTTAGGGTGAGGTGACTAGATGAGGTGTCAGGTGAGGTGGTGGGGTAGAAATTAATTTAATTAAGATAATTAGATAATAAATATTGTGAGGATATGAATTAATTTAATTTAATTAATTAAATTAATATTAATTTGGGGTGGAAGGGGCCATGGTTAGGTGAGTATGTTCGAGTTTGTTAGTTGACAAGGGACCAAGGGGAGTGTGACCCAATTTTGGTGTCTACATTTTGCCCCTTTTTGTTGTGTAGCTTGTATTGGTAAGCGATGATGAAAAAAATAAGATGTGGTTGCCCCATGTGTGGGTGAAGGTGAGCCCCCTCAAACTAGGAACTAATGAGGTGGAAGACAGAATCGGTGAGTGGTTTGATAAAAGGTGGATGTGATGAAGATGTAGGGGGTAATGGGGTAATGGGTTAAATGTCAAATCAGGAAAATAGTAAATGGGCTAGGGTCAAAGGTAGTGGCATTCAAACACACACACACAAAAAAACTGTGACACACGCAAGGATGAAGAGCTTGAAAACTCTACATCATCTAAGGTCGGTAGGTTCATCCAAACAAGGTTGAAGTGATTCCGGTATCCAAGGTATAGGATATGGTGCTAAAGCACAATGCAAGTCAGGTGTAGGAACGTTTAGGTATGTTCAGTACACCAAAGGTTGGGTCAAGATAAACAACACGACAATAGGCAAAGTAAGGTCATTAGGCCAAACAACACGAGTAATAGTGTTGCAAGGTATAGCGAGTACATGGGGTCAAAGGTCACTGAATATGTTCCGGTCTAGGTAGATGGGTCATAGAATGAGTGAGGCCGAGGTATGGGTAGAATAACAAGTCTCCAAACATAATTAGGGACAAGGATAGGTAATGTAGGATTTTAGGTAGGGTGAAATAAGGGTGGGTAAGGTCAAACAGGGGTCGGGTTGGTTAAGTTGGGTCAAATATGGAGAAAAATGGGCCATAAGTGAATAAGTTGGTAACCAACGCCGGTTTAGGGTAACCGTCATCGGTTTACTAGGGCACAACCTGACCGACGTCGTTAGTCGGTCGGGTCAGGTATATATAAAAATAAAAATCTATAAAATATGGATTCATTTGTGCTTTTTGACTTTTGGGAAAATGATAGAGCACATAACTTTTGGTGCCTTTCAAGAGGAAAGTATGAGGGACAGTACCCGACTGAGGTGGAGAGATCAGGTTGGCTAGACGAGGCAGGTAGATGGGTCCACAAGATCGGTGTGGAGGATTTGATTGGGTGGAGGTCAGGAGGATTGGATTTGGTGATTCGGACATGGCAGGCAGGATAAGGTTTGGGTGTGCCACCGGTTCAGTGGCCAGCCATACCACCACACCGGTGACACTGAGACGAGGTAGGATTCTATCCAGATCCTTTGTATTTAAAATAGAAAAATGTGATGTGGGTATAGGTTTTGGGTAGGAAAAGGGTAATGACATTTGTGGTTGAAATGGAGGAGAAGACATGTTTTTCTTGGGCACCAACCTACCTAGTGCAGTTATACAAAGAGTTGTGGGCCTATGGGAGGCTAGGGAGGTTCAACGTGTGCTACACCTTTCTTCTTCATTGTTGGGCCTACAAGCACATTGTGTGTGTTTGTCTGATTGGGTTTCCCGAGCCGATGCATTTGGGACTGGTATGGTCAGATGTGGTTTCAGGTGGTGGATGCCAATTGGTGGAGCACGCGGGAGCTCGGATGACACATGATGTAGCCTATTACAGGAAGAGGCTGGAGGGTCTATCAGGTGTAGATATCATCTGGTGGTCGTATGTGGGTTATCCCTCATATCAGCGCATGACAGAGCAGTTGGAGGAGTTACAGTTACTCTCGGTGGATAGAGGGGCTTTGTGTCAGAGAGCATGAGATGATACCAGTAGACAGGGTTTAGAGGCAGTTCGGTCTGCCCCAGGATGTGACCCCACCATTTCCACAGTATAGGAGGCATGACGTGGAGAGACCTATGTCTCCACCCTGACTGAAAGTACCGATAGGGCAGGAGGAGCAGCCAATAGATAGGCACATTGATGATGTAGGTTGTACAGATGCATATAGATGGTGGTGGGCAGCCCAGCTATGAGCAAGCACCACCAAGGCCAGGGCAGCTAGATCTAGCCACCCTCACAGTTCAAAGGGATACACTTGCAGGGGTAGGTGGCCACCTTATAGGCCCAGATTACAGGTTTATAGGGGTAGTTGATAGGGTCACAGGTAGAGGTGGCCATGTTACAGGCACATAGTGGTGACCCTTCAGGCCCATGTCACATATTTACAGGGGCAGACACCCACTCAGGGTGGGGATGGAGACGGGGGTAGGTAGCTACCCTTCGTGCATAGGTCATAGGGTTGTAGGCCCAGTTAGCCACTGCATAGACATATATTGTGGCCCTACAGGCCTAGATCATTGCACAAGCACCGACACAGGCTCAGGGACAAGGTCCCATTGGATGTATAGGGTCAGAGACCCTTATTAGCGGGGCATAGCTCACAGGCTATGGTGAGACCCATGGAACATCTACAGATAGTGATGATGGCCAGATTCAAGGGATGCCCTAGGTGAGGCACGCTATTATCAAGATCACTTGATGGATGTGGGTATAGATGTCCCCTCCTATGCGGAGTATAGAGCACAATAGGACTCGAGTGAGAGGAGAATATCCCGCACGCATAGTGTGGAGAGTACATGGGGCTGGTGAGCCTAGGGATAGGGTCAGGGTGATGCTACCAGTTTACGGAGGCCAGCTCCAGGGGCACGGCCATCAGAGGTCAGACCAGGTGAGGTGGAGAGAGGTTAGCTAGGTGTCGGGCTAGAGGAGTAGAGGAGGAGACAGACTTGACAAGCATGGATATCAGATGGGGAGATGATTGAGCTCCTCGTGCACCGTCATTTTGATTATTTTTGATATACATACCGGCCTGCGTGCCGAAGATAGTGAGGTTGTATATGAGATTTTTTGAGGTTCTGATGTTTATACTGGCCTGTGTGCCAATATATTTGATATACTTGTATGTGTGATACCCATGTATTATGGATACACAGGTTTTGATGATTCATTTATAGAGATGGTGGTTTTATGACATGATGTTGGAATTATGCTTGCAATTTCATATTGTCAGTTGTGTTTGTGTTAGAGACTAGTTAATTTAGGTATGATGGATTCAGGTTGGTTAGGCATGGATGGAGTCAGGTCATAGGCATGGATGGATTCAAGTCAGGTTTAGGCATGGATTGAGTCGGTCGGTTTAAGCATGGATTGAGTCAATATGTCGGTTTAGGCATGGATCATTTTACGCATGGATTGAGTCGAGTCAAAGGTATGGTGGAGTCATGATGGTTTTTGGTTTTGATTTAATTTTCTAGCTATTGGTAACATGGAAAACTAAATGATGATGCTATGGTTTAAATTTCCAAATATGTGATATCATGGAAACATAAAAAGAAATATTATGTGATCTTATGATGTGTTTTGTTAATTGATGTTTGTTTTTAATTTCCAATTGTTGATATAAAATGGAAACTAACTAAGGTAGCACGGGAGTAGGAAAATGGGGGAAATTGGTTAGGGTAAGAGGGTGGCCGAGCTAACCTTCAAGGGCCCCATGCCCTCGAAGTGCTACCTACATAGCCCCAATGCAAAAGGGACCTCGGGCCGATTTAGTTCTCCCATAAGCTAGGGAAGAATTTTAATGAGGTAGTGGAATGAGTGGGTAGGTTTTTAGGCATGTTTGAGTCTAGGTCATAGGTATGGTTGATTTTAGGTCATTTTAGGAAGGGGTGAACTATGGGTAGATAGGTATGGGTGATTTTAGATTGAGTTTAGTGAAAGAGGAATTCTCAAGATGCAGGTGTCAAAGGTCTAGTCCTGTATAGGATAATCGATAAGTAATGAAGAAGTTGAAACATAAGAGGATGTAGGAGAGCCACCTAATTGGTAAGGATCATAATGGGATGACCATACCTTAGATAGGTTGGTGAACATAAGACCCTAAAGGAATTGCATGATTGATTATTCTAAAGGTGAAGAAAGTCACATGATCACGAAATGTCACATTTACGACAACTCCCTTGAGGTGGTAGGAAGTGAGGGTGAAAAAGGTGATGAGGTTAAAATGGTTGGTTGCAGCATAATGTGGGACAAGGCGGCATTCCTATTGGGCAAGAGATCTAGGATCACGATAGGCAAGTCCATGACAAAAAAATTTTCTTTTGCTTTTGACTTTTATTTTGGATAGACTGATCGATGCGGGAAGTCTATGTGGGATGAGTAAATTATCTCCTTGAGATCTTCGTGAAGCTGATTGATGTGGGAAACTTCTGAATATTTTTATTTTATTTTTGCAAGATTAGTCTTCTTTTGTGATAGACTACGTATAATATGGAAAGCTTTATATAGTTTTCCTTCGAGGGAGTAGTCTATTTATAACGGTGAATTAGAGAGAGAGATGTCCTTTTGAGGGAGTCATCTTTTTATTGGAAGTTTGACTCAAGGAGTTAGATCCCATTTGGAAATTATTTTTGGGATTTTAAGTCATGGACAAGACTATGGTGAAAAATTGGGTCCTTGTTTAGGAGGAAAAGGTGAAGCATCCAAAGGTGAACTGTGATAGAGGTAGAGTAGGTGAGGAATGACCATGGGATTCCATCCTAGAAAAGATGAAAAGTATCCATGAGAATCATGCCATGAGTAGAGCCATGGTACTCATATTTAAGAGAAGGTAAAAAGGTGACGGGTAAGCACATGATTCTTGTTTAGTCGTATCGGGAAAATGGGTAATAAGTGAGGTGAATGGCGCTCAAGGAACGAGCATAAAATAGGTAAAAGGTGATGTAGGAATTTGAGGTCAACAATAGAATGGTCAAAGATGCAAGGTATTGAGGGGCTCAGGTTCGGGTTTACCATCGAGTGAAGACAAATGATAAGTACTTGATCCATAGGCATGAGTCACGATATATGGTCCAAGCCAATTAGGAGCAAATTTTCCCCGTTTACTTTTTTCTGCTTTGGTTACATGTTGATTTTATTTCATGACGAGATCACCGAATTTGGAAGGTTCATTCATGGACACACTTGTCATAGGAACATTTGATATATTTTTGGTAAACTTGGAGATGGTTGAGAGCATTAAGATGATGTTCATCTAATAACTCAAGTTGTGCCAAACGGTCCTGGCGAAAGTCATCATCATTGAGCATGTTTTGGAGAGAGATACATAGAGATGGAATTTGGACCTCGAGAGGTAGGAAAACCTCTATACGTAGACCAGAGAAAAAGGAGTGGCAGCAGTTGAAGTGTGAATACTAGTGCGGTAAGCCCACAAGGTGAAAGGAATGTGTGTATGCCAATCCTTCCCAGTATCGTCAACTACTTTCATAAGAATTTTATTCAGGGTTTTATTGGTGGATTCTTCTTGGCCATTCGTTTGTGGGTAATATGGTGAAGAGAAACTAAGTTGAATGCCGAATGCGTCAAAGAGTTTCCGTAAGGTTTTTTTTTTGAATTGTTTTCCATTATCACTGATGAGGCGATGTGGAACACCAAAGCAACAAATAATGTGATGATTAATGAATTCACAGATTTTCTCGCTTTTGTAGAAATGAGAGGGATGGCTTCAACCCATTTGGTATAGTAGTCGGTAGCAGTGATGATCCATTGATGTCTTTGGGAAGAATGGGGATTGATTTCTCCAACAAGATCATGGGAGACCTATAAGGTATGACTAGGTGTATGATGAAGATTGGCATGTTGTTGGCCTTTAACACAACGTTTTCATAGTCACAACAATCATGGTTGAGGTTCAGCCAGTAATAGCCTAGGTGAAGGATGCGTTTAGCAACAATGAGACCACTGAAGTGACCACCACATATGTCATCATGAACTTCCTTAATGGTATAAGGAATTTCAGAACCTATAAGGCATCGTAAGAGGATACCATCAAATCCATATTTATAAATAAGGCCACCCATGATGACATATCAAGAGGCCCTTTTGAGAAAGGTGCGTTGTCCATTATGGGTGAGATCAAAAGGTAAGATGGACAAGGAAAGGTAGTCTACGAGCTGCTTATACCAAAGGTCATGTGGGTTTGGTTCAATAGTTCCCACAAAGCTAATGTCATGGTGTGAATAAGAAGGTGATTGCAACCTTTGTACTGTGACAAAGATTTTAGATTCGGAGGGTGAATCAGGTATCTGAGAGGCGAGATAGGCCATGGTATCTACAAATTTGTTAGTGGAATGTGGAATGGTTTGTATTTCATACCGATCAAATGAGGTCAAGAGTGTGTCAACATGATTTTTATACCTCTGAAGTACTTTGTTACGGCAATGGTAAATACCATTGACTTGGTTTACTACCAGTTGAGAGTCACCAAAGATGTTAATTGATTTAACGCTAGGAAATGGCAGGTTTGAAGGCCTAATAAGAGTGCTTCGTACTTGGCAAATGTTGTTAGTACAATCAAAATCAAGTTTGAAGGATAGTGGCATAGGTTCACCATCAAGGGGAATGAGGATAACACCTACCTAACCCACGCTAACATTTATAGTCCATAAAAAAAAGGTCATCTTGTAAATGGTATCATCTAAGGAAAGGGTAGCGATGGATTCATCGGGGAAATCAAATTTAGAGAGTTGATTTCTGAGAGAGGTGCATCGTGCAAAGTAGCTGGTCATCAATCATGCCTACGACCCTTGATAGACTTTTGGTGAATGAATTCAAGGTCTAGATCTACGAGAAGCATGATCCACCATGCAACACATTGGTTTTGGTAAGGTTTGGCATACATGAAGTGTAAGGGGTCAGTGTTGGTGACAACATAGGTTTTTGGTTGAGTAGGTAATGACAAGTTTGGTGGCAACAAAAACTAAGGCTAAGTAATGTTTTTCGGCATGGGTGTATCTAGTTTTGTAGTCTAGGAGAGTATGGCTTATGTAATAAACCTCCTACTCCCTATGTTGCTTATCGTGATGAGCGAGCATGGCCCCTAAGGAGTGATCAGTAGCAGATATATATAGGTAAAAGGCTTGGTCATCTTTAGGAGGAATGAGTATGGGTGGTTGGAGAAGGTATTGTTTTAAGGCCTCAAAATCTTTATGGCATTCATCATCCCATTTGAAGGAGACATCCTTTTTAAGAAGATGATGAAATGGTTAACAACGGTCGAAATTTGTGAAATGAACCGGATAATGGATTGTAACTTACCTTGTAAGCTACGGAGTTGATGAAGGTTAGTGGGCAGAGGCATTTCCAGAATGGCCTTAACTTTATCAGGGTCAACCTCTATGCCATGTAAGGAAATGATAAATCCCAGGAGATTTCCTGAGAGAACTACGAAGACACATTTCTTGGGTTGAAGGAGAACACAATACTTAATGAGTCAATCAAAGATGGTCTTTAGAACTATGAGGTGTTTGACCGACATTTGGATTTTGTGAGGAGGTCATCTACGTAATCTTCCAATATATGGTGCATGATTTCATGGAAGATATAAGTCATAGCCCGCTGATATGTAGCACCAACATTTTTGAGACAAAAAGGCATGACTCGATAGTAGAAGGTCCCCCAAGGGGTGATGAAAGAGGTTTTTGTTGATCCTCTGGGGCAAGCAAGATTTGGTTTTAACCCGAGAAGCCATCCATGAGTGAGAGCATCTCATGACCAACAGTAAGATCAACCAGATGGTCAATACCAGCAGAGGAAAGTCATCTTTCGGGAAAGCTAGGTTGAGGTCACGGAAATCTGTGCAAATGTGAAGTCCCCCTGTCACTTTAGTAATAGGAAAATGGTAGAAATCCATTGGGGGTAGTCAATGGGTAAGATTAATGAAATTGAGAGAAGGCACCGAAGTTCTTCTTTGACTAGAAGAGCAATGCAGGGTGCATTTTCCGCAGCTTTTGTTTTACGGGTTTTGCTTCAGGAATGGTTATGATATTGTGGACCACTATGGTGGGGTCAATACTAGGCATATCAGCATAGGACCAAGCGAAAGCATGGTTATGATTTTTGAGGAAAGAATTAATGGCTTCATGTTCAACAACATCTAAAGATTGGCCAATTTTAGAATGTGTGGGTTGTCCTGAGTGTTGATGTTGACTTCGATAGTCGATTCATTCAACATGGTTTGTGTCTTAGAGGGAAATGACCGTGAATATAAGATTCTTCTGCACCGAGATAAGTGAGAATAGACTCATCGTCCTGACATTGAATGACGTTAATAGAAGGTTTATCATCTTCAAACATTTCAGATACAAAAAGGGAAGAGAAGAGGGAGCCTCGCCATCGGTTGATAAGTCAAAGGTCCCAAGGAAATGGTGTTTATGAAAAAAAAAAACATTAGGAGGAATAGATTCTGGATCCATCGACTCATTGGTCAAAGTGGTGAAGGTGGTGAAGGTGGAGAATGGGATGAAGAAGGGTCATCATCCTCAATGAGTTCAATGCGGGATTTCTTGGAAGATAGTTTAGCAAAGACGATATCACTACGGTTGTTGTGCTTGTGGGTGGTGCATGGAATAACAATGTGATGACCTTTCTCATAAAATCCAAAACAAAAACCTTTCCATGCACATTGGTGTAGGAAAGTGTGGGTGAAGCGGGGATTGGTGAGAGATTGAAGGTCAGCAGAAAAGGGACAGGTTTGCGATGGTGGTTCGGGTGTATAAGTGGAAGCATCAAGTCCCCATAGGTGAGATTGGTACGAAGGTGGGGAGGACCATAAAGAAAATGCTCACTGATGCGGTGATCATGGCGAGGGTGTTGGCAAAGATTTCCATACTCTTGTGGGGTAAGGAATGTATTAACATTGTACAGGTGATACTCCCCAAAGTGAGGGGTTGAAAAACACCTTCCAAGGGATCGGTGGTTGATATGTGGGTAGCTAGAATAGATGAAGTAGTAGGGGTTTGGCCAGAGGTGGAATCAGTTGATTGGGAGGTAGATGGGTTAGCTGTGGAGGTTGTGGCAGTAGTAGGAATAGAAGATTTAGGTGTGGGAGGGGTAGTTGTGACATCGGTGGATGGGGTCGTGGGTGAAGAAGAAGTGGTCATGGAGGTAGATTCCTTAATGGGTTCAATAATGTCATTGGGTCGGTAAAGCATATTATAGGTTTTGAAAGGTGATGGGTCAGAAGTCAGGATGGTATAGTTATGAACTTTGTGTTCGAATTTGAGTCAGCGGTGTAAAGTCAAAGGAACACAACCCATGGCTCAGATCCAAGGTCATCCAAGCAAAAATTATTCTGAAATTTCCCCTCTAGGACATAGAATAGTTCTGGGAGAGTGCGGGGACCTACACGGACATGGAGGATGATGGTACCTAGGGTAGAGGTCATGGCGTCATTGAAGGAGCGCAACATAACTAGGTTATTATGCATGCATTTGGTAGGTATGTGCATTTGGTTGTACGCATGGGAGGAGATGATGTTAATGCTAGCACCACCATCGATCATAACGCATCATATACATATATTATCGATGTAGACAGTCAAATGAAAACTAATGACGGCCGCGGGACCGACACGATTCTTCGTGAAATTGAGACAAAAATGAAGAAAATTGGGTTGTGATTTAAATCAAGTGGAGAATCAGACTCGAAATCTGAGAATGAGAAGATGGGGCCCAAGCACACTTAGACAAATTAGAATAATCCAACTATGATGGTGCAACATGCAAGGAGAAATAAAAATGGAGAAACGTGTCCTCTCACCTCAAAACACAAACCAAGCAGAACACTAAGAAAAATACAATCCTAAGATTGATTTTTCCTTTATGTTTGTTCAACTTACGCTATTTAGAACTGAATGTGTGTATGTAGAACAAAATTTTTTGGTTAGGAAGGCATCCTACAAAGAAAGAAATCTAGAAGGTGAGTTTTCGGTTATGTTATGGTGGGGGTGGGCTGTCCTCTAAGATATGACTCGACAAAAGTAACGAGATGGGGAGTACCTGCCAATCCTCTTATCCGTGCGATCATTGATAGGCATTCCCAGGAAAGATGTTGTTTAAGAAAGATGTGTTTATTTTAATTTGTGTAGTTTGGTAAGACTCGAGAGAGAGAGAGAGAATGTGCTTTCTACGATTCTTTGTGTCAACCATCAGCTGGGCATGACTTCCAGCATATAGGTTGCCCTCATTTTTAATGTGAGCTAAATGTAGCACATCAGAATGTAATCCAATTAATTTTAAGCCCAAATCAAAAGATTACATTCGATGACACAAATGATGAATAGGAGAGGGTATGCTCTTTCACTAAAAATGTAGAAAGAAAGAAGAAATGATTCTTTTTAAATGCACCAAGAGAAATGTTTCCTTTAGAGCAAATAGAAAGAAAAGAGGATTACCAAGGAAGAAGATTAATGTGTAAGCTTCTTGAAGGGAAAAAAACACACAACTTTCACCTAGGAATGAATAAAATGTAATAGAACCCCTGATGGGTCCCACCGGGCATGCCAAAATGTTTCACCTTTTTCTTTACATTTCTAGAAGTGACGAAACAGATAAGGGTAATTGGTGAGGAGGAATACCTGTTTATGTTGGTTGGTTGAAGGTTGTTGTGTGCATTCTAACTTCTCGATCCACTGCTGACTGTGAGAGCTTCCTTTTGGCGAGGAGGAACTACCTTAAATAAACAAAGAGACCACAAAAGAATAGTTAAATGATATATGACAGTGGACTGCCTAGCGTGTGCTAGCTCAGAAAGTGTGATACTTCCTAGATGGCTATCAATCCATTGTTTAAATCAATTTAATGCAAGAAACAAGGGAAATCCTACTATATTTGATATGATTTAGGTATTTCATTCAAGTAAAATAAGTAAATCTTAACATAATAGGCTAGGCTATGGTCAGATCTGGAAAGTAGGTAGTTGTCAGGTTGGTGGGACTGGTCAGGGTCTTGATTCTGGGTTGTTTAGGTCAATTGATGAGAGGTTATTGGGTTCTATTCTAGGTCAAGGTATAAAACAAAGAGACCGACGTCGGTCCGGTATGACGATGACGGTTTATGCAGAACCGACGACGGTTATGGGTAACCGGTGTCGGTAAGGGGGTCGGGTGTAAGAAATTCAAATAAATCTAATTATAGGGTTTGATCTGGGATTTGATAGAGATGGTAGGGTGGATAAAGAGGTTTATAGAGGTATCATGTATAATCAGGGATGAAAAAAAGGCAAGGATGGGTGATTTGGTGATGTGGGTAAAGGAGATGGTTGAGTTATAAGATAGTAAGAGATGGAGGAATGAGCATGCAAAGTATAAACTGATGACATAAATAACATAAGCTATTACACTAAAATGGACAATGCTAGTGGAAATATACTTATTGTGATGTGGACATGATGATTGAATGGTAATGGCAATTGATCATAAGAATGGTGTTTGGTACTGTAGCAGTGGATCCCAGAATGATTCCGTGAGTGCAATGCTTCAGGATCTATCCTGGTGATAACTATGGATGTCTGGATGCATGAAAGGATGTTGGTTCTCTTGGATGCAACTCTGATATCTCTCCCTTGATCTCCGAATGTGCCAACCCTCGACAACAAGGTTTCCAAAGAGAATAAATGGTAATCAACAGATGGTTACGGGTTGACCAGCGTTGGTTTCGGGGTGACCGGGGTCGGTTAAGGCAGGATTCCCTAGGTTTACTAAGAATAGCAGATCATGGCAATCATTTCCGCCATATCTCTCTATTCTCACATATTAAAGCCGAGTTTCCTTTTTCTATGCGGGAATATGGTTATGGAGATAATGGGCATTGATTTCTAGGGTTGAACTAAGTCTTAGTTAGTTATGGCAACATACTAAGAATAGATTTAGGGTGAGGTGGCTAGATGAGGTGTCTAGGTGAGGTTGTAGGGTAGAAATCAATTTAATTAAGATAATTAGATAATAAATATTGTGAGGATATTAATTAATTTAATTAACTTAATTAAATTAATATTAATGTGGGGTGGAAGGGGCCATGGTTAGGTGAGTATGTTTGAGTTGGTTAGTTGACGAGGGACCAAGGGGAGTGTGACCCAATTTTGGTGTCTACAGTGTGGGCATATGATTGTATAGAGGATATGGGATGATAATTTGAAGTCAATGCAAGTTGAAATTCTTGCCAAAAGTCTTCAAGTGATGACATTTTCGTAGAAGAGGAAGGTGACATAGATGTGTTTACAATAGTGGATGTAGTAGGTGTGGGTAAAAGTACGAAAGAGGGATTGGAAGTGATGCTAAGGATGGGATAATGGGTAAAGGTGGAATGATTGCAGATAAGGTAATTGGATTTGATGAAGTAGGTGTAATAAGTGATGAAGCAGGAGTAATATTTGTAAATGGGGAAAGTGTGATAGGTGTGGAAATGGGTGTGGGTGTGGGAAGAGATGCCGAGGTGGACGTAGATATGACTGATGTTGGTATGGGGATGAGTGTTGAAGAGATTGTGGATGTAGGGAGAGTGTCAGGTGGTGTATATGATGGTTGATGAAGAAGGTAAATTTGTGGATGAAATTGTATCTTCATCAACAACGTGTATAGTATTTATGGTGTGGGCATTAGGAGTTTGGGATGTAGAAGTAGTGGTGGTTTGACTTGTTGATGTGGGTGCATGGTTTAGAAATGGTTGTATAAAAATGTCTAATGGTTGATTAGGTGAAGCATTTGGATTATCTACCTAAAGATCTCCCCAATCAATGATTCTTTGGACCAAATCCTTGAAAGTTTGACATCTCTCTATGTCATGTCCTCAGATTTGATGGTATTTGCAGTAATGGTCCTCATGATACCATGTGGGTTTTGGCCTTAACTCATCAACTGGTCGATAGACGGTAGTGTGATCAAGTTTACTATCATGAATTTATCAAAGATCGTGATGTATGACTCCCAAGAGGAGTATAATTAGGCGTTGGTCATGTGAATCATTGTTAAGCTAATGTAGTAGATGTAGATTTAGAGATGATTTAATAATGACAACGTTGGCCGCTATTTTTGACTTATCATTTGATGCAGATGGTCTGATGAATTCCTATTTGTACTTATTTGATTTCAATTTTAAATGGCCCTATTCGAGGGCACATGTCTTAAGCTTGCGAGCCATGGTGAAAGATTCCTCAAAAGTTTGAAATGATTAAATTTGCAAAGTAGAGGCAATATGCTTCACACAACAGCACAAAGAGTTTAATTAGATCATTTTGAGGAAGAGAAAAGATAACTGATTTATAATATTATGCCATCATGCGATGAAATCCCATAATGGATTCATCTTTGAATTTTCGGATGGTATACAGATCATTGATGGTTACCTTACGCATAATATTAATTAAGAAGTGTTCTAGAAATAATTGTGTAAGATGAGAGAAAGAAAATATGGAATATTGGGGGATATTATTGTACCAATACAGGGCAGGACCATCTAAGGACATGGGGAAGGTATGGAGCATCAAATCCTGGTCATGTGCGATAAGATAACATGCATGTTTGAATGCTCGAAGATGTTGTTGTGGGTCCTCTTTATTATTAAATTTGGTGAAATTTGGAAATTCCTAGTGTAGAGGATATGGTTTAATTGGCATGGATGGATGGATGGGTTCATTACATATTTGTTCGTAGGATAATGTGACTTTAGACCCCAAAGTAGTGGCCTCTAAGTTAGCTAATTGACTTACTAAGACCTTCATGGGATCATTGGGAATAGTTTCTTGAGGAATGAAAGATGGTTGTTGAATTTGTGGATGCGTGGGAGTTTGAGGAACTTGATATGGGTGGGTGTAAATCATGGGTTGTGATTGAGGTGGAGGTTGATAAAATACTTGTTGTTGAGAAATAGGAGCATGATACGATTGTTGGGACTAGGCAGATTGTTGTGGCAATTGCTTGAGTGGGGATATGGGCATAGATAGGTTGATAGACTGGAGGAGCTACTGAATATTACAAAGGAACCATCGAATGAGGTTGAGAATTAATGGCATAAACATGTGATGTGAGAGGGATTTTCTATTCGGAGATAGGGATATGATACATGGGGAGGTTGGATGAGAGTACTAGTGATAGTTGTGGTTATGGTGGTGATGGGGCGGTAGTTACAATGGTTGTGTTGATCTGGGGGAGATTATGAGGAATGGGTGTGACTAACTGAGTAGTCTAGTGGGATGGTGGGTTGGTAGAGGATGAAGCAAAATCATGGGAGCTATCAAAGGTTCATTTTCTATGGGAGTAACGGATTCAAAATTGGCATGGTAAGGATAGACTTGTTGAAGCGGTGGGCCATCTATAGGAATTTGTATGTATCTTTTAAGAAGATAGTCTTAAAGAGCTACTGGATTGGCATCAAGAAGTTATTGGAATTCCATATCGTTGAGAGGGATGATGAGATTACCAATAGGCTCCAATCTGAACAGAGGGTGGGGTGGCTGGCCTAGATGGGATGGAATGATGGTGTAAAACTTAAGTGTGACCGAAGGGTATTCAGTGAGGTATATTGATGAGGGAATGGTGTCCATGAGGGAGGTATCCAAAGGCATGGATGATGAAGTTGCTTGAGGTGGTTATTGGTTGGGATGAAGAACCATGTGAAGTGAGGTTGTGTTCCATATTCTTAGTGGTGGATCGAGTGATTACAAGCATAAAACAAAAAAATCACTTTTATACTAACCAAACAAGTCAGGAAAAAGAAAAAAATTTTTTTAATTAAGGAAAAGTATGAAAAGAAAATGGCTATAAGTGGACCTAGGAGGATGCAAAATATGTTTGGTTTTGGGTAAGTTGTGGCTTGGAAATGTAAAATGATTTGTTGTTGGGTGATCAAATCCCAATTAGTAAACCGGGTGAAAAGGGTGTTTGATGTGTTTATTGTTGCATGAGATTTCAGGCAAGTGTGTGGAAAAACATGTGATGTAGAATATTAAACCTCCTATTTAAACTATATGTGCAAATAGGATGAGAATTTTTTTTTGGTTTTTTTTAACCCAAAACAAAATGTTGTCGTTCGATGAGGACAATCACAAAAGAAAAAAGAGTTGTGATGCAGAAGGAGAAAATAGAGGAAATGAGGAATACTTATGTAGCACTTTTCCTTTTTATCTAAAGCAAGTTGAGGTGAGAATAGTGCAAGATCTAAGTAATGGGAAGCGCTTTTCATCGTATCTAGGTGAACGGTGTTTGAAAGTGACAATCGGTGATCAGGAACATCCGAGGACCCTAAAACTGCATGATTGACGACTGTGGATGAGGTTGATAAGAGGTGATTTACGACATGGTTTGGGTTTAGGACTTAATCTTTGGCAGTGTAATCCTACAAAAACAAATATGACCCAAAAAGAGATAAAAAGGATAAACAAAACACATGCTTTAATTTATGCAAAATAAAATTCTAAGTGTAGAATATTAATCTAACAAAAAAAATTCACCATTTGTATATTAAGTTAGAATAAACAAATTATCGAAACTAGATGAATGCACATTAAATTATAAATGAAATGATGAAATAACTATGATTAAATAATAAAATAAATGATGAAATAATGACTAAAATAACTCCCAAATAAATACTCAATGCAAATCGTAACACAGAACGACAAACACTACAATGTGATAATGCATTCAAAATAATAAATTACAACATGTACTAGAAAAATAAAAAACCAACTTAAGACTTATAAAGCTAAACGCTAACTAACTAAAATAACAATTAAGCACCTAAATGATAAAACTACGTTATCCAAGCAATATGAACATGTATGTTGCATTTATTTAACAACTTATCAAATCTAAACAAAATTCACCAACAAATGTTTATTAACGATATAAAATATAGTTGAACATTAGATGTTGGATGTCAATCTATGATACAATGAGATACGACGTCTAATCAATGGGACAGAAAAAGGAAATATCTTATCACCCTTCGTATTAACACTTCCTTATCTACTTTTTGATACTTTACAATTGGTCCTACTGCACATGGATATGGCTTTTTACATTGACGATGATATAATGAGAACATGGTTCATTTTAAGAGACCTCTTGGAAATTGGAGGTGGAAAATACCTGCGAATATCCTCGGAACCATTTTCACGGAAAGGTGAATTTACCATTTTTTTCATAAATAAATTTTCTCTCATTATTTTTTGAGTTAGAGAGATCGGCAGAGTCAGAGACATCGATGCATAGTTGATGCGTCAACAAATCTTATTGACGCGCATCAAAAAGCTTTGTTTATGTGTCCACTATGCATCGATGATGCGCAGTGTCAAAAGCCTTATTGACACGCGAAAAAAATCCTTGTTGATGTGCGTCAATAAGCCTTGTTGACACACATCAACAAGTCTTGTTGACGCGCGACAAGAATCCTTGTTGACATGCATCAAGAAGGCTTCTTGTCATGCGTCACAAGGATTGTTGATGCGCATCAAGAAATCTTATTGTCGCACCTCAACAAGGCTTGTTGACGCACATGACAAGAAGCCTTCTTGATGCACGTCAACAAGCCTTATTGACATGCGTCTTAGCCTTCGAAACCCTGGTTTTGTCCAATAAATACCCTCCCGCCAGTCATTTTCACGTTTACACTATCCGGATCTCAAATTTTCTTGTATACAGGAATCCAGGTCAGGTACAATCAAGCTCAAAGATGACTACTGATGGCAACTACAAGTGCTTCCCAAGCTCAAGACAAAAATCATGAGGAAAATCTAGTCAACCCACAAGCCCTATCCACGGGTAAGATACTCTATAGGAACCCTTTGTGCCCCCACATCTAGACTATTTTACAAATGAATTCGGAATACAAGGATTTGATTTGATGCATGTGAGTTTGGTGGGCTCGTTAGGATGCCCCATTTCGAAATAGACCATGACATTTTGAACTACCTTCTCTCCTTGTAAAACATAGAGGACGACTTGCTTTAATGTTACTGCCTATGGATGACGGTACGAATGTTTCAATTTAGTATTGACCCAGCTGATATTCATCGGTTTATAGGCCTCCCATTCAAAAATTTATCCATTGTTACAACAAAGGAAACACTCATTGAAGACGATAAGAAATACCTCGAATCAACTTTTGGTTTCCATGTTAATTGTAAGTGTAAATTGTTTTCATTCATCATTTTGTATTTAGTTTTAATTTTGATACAATTCAAATTTATATTAATTCCAATGGTTTTTGGCATTTGCATCTCATTTCAATAAATCCGGACGTGGTGTGGATATGCGCAACGAATTGCACACCACTTTCTTGCTGCTATGATTTCCTTCTTTCAAGCCACATGTATAGTTTTGTAGGTTTAGCAAACGGATATACCAAATCGGGCCATCAGATACATTCTCGCAACTATCGGAAAGCAAAAATTTGATCGGGGTACACCTTTTTATAAAAAAATAAGAACCGACATTATAAATACAAAGCTTTAAAAAACTACATTCATACCACAAACTATCTCCTTGGCCTTTATTACGAGGCTCTTTTAAATTTAAAAGACAAACCAATTCCCACTTGCACAGATGAGGCATTGACGAATTTATCAATTCCATTTCAAGAACAACAGGTATAAACTATAAATTTTGTATTTCGACATTAGACTGACAACAAGTATTAACTATTTACTATTTGCAGAGAAGATTTTTGGAGGCCCTTCCCTAAAAAAAAGATGCATCAAGAGGAAGAGGCCAACAACATGCTGAGGCATCAAGAGATTCACAATCTGCAATGGAAGTTCACTCATCTCCGAACCGCCAACCGTTTGAATTCGTTAAACGCTAGAGAAGTAATACCCTTACATTTATTATTTACAAATTCCAAATTTGTATTTTCATTTTTCCATTTAAATTTTACCCTATTGAATTGACATACAATCTTATTTTGATGACATTACAGGGGCTTTGGACCATACACGTGATTCTACAAGTCAATCATCTTCCCCAACTCACTCAGCTCATTCGCATGCAATTTGTCTCTTCTCAACAACCACCTCAAAGCAATCCCAAAGCAATAATGTACTCAAAAACACCAATTACTACTCCAACATGGCCACCTCAAGCACCGTGACAAGCTACCCCTCAACAACAAGGTACAATTTTTGAATAGTACTTAGTTTAATTTCATATTTTTTTGCATGGTTTAACAGTTTTTCATATGATTTTCTTGAGCTTTTCAAAGACATTTCAGTTCCCTTTGCCTTCTATACAAACAAAGGGCACCGGACCCCCTCCTCCACCAATAATATTTAAAATGGTAACCAGAGAATCGAGAAAAAGAACATTGGTAAACACATGCCAATTCCTTCGGCCCTAAAGTGAGACACTAAACATTACCTCCTCGTTTCACACTCCAACCCTCTCTCTCGTGGCTTTCCCAACAGGTGCGGCATATCAATTTGAATAATATAAATTTTGATGAAGATTACTTGGGCATTGATAGAAATTACCCAACAATTTTTTAATACAAGTGAGATGATTCAAAGCCAACATGTATACTTTAATTTCAACATAATTTATTCAACTTTCATTACATTTCACTTTAGATTTATTTGTTTGAATATTGATTTATTTTA
>CM031241.1:757927086-758084935 GCA_018340775.1 Taxus wallichiana var. yunnanensis
GAGGAGGCATGAGTCACGCACCGTGATGTGGCTCTTCCTCCTCTTGTAATTAGTTTTTTGTTTATAAAATTATTCTCCTACAAGTTTATTGTAACATGATCATACACATAAATCTGTGTGTGTGTGTGTGTGTGTGTGCGCGTGCATGCGCGTGTGTGTGTGTATATGTATATATATATATATATATATATATATATATATATATATATATATATAGAGAGAGAGAGAGAGAGAGAGAGAGAGAGAGAGACGAGAGACAAGAGAGACAGAGAGAGAGGAAAATGTTAACATTTATAATTTTAAAAGAACATTCATGCACTTTAAACTAAATTTGGACCTATTTTAGCTAAATTTGCATTTATATCTAACTATCAAGAAAGTAAAAATAATATATCTAGAAACAAAAACACACTAATATTTATTATTTTCCCTACAATGAATATAATTGAGAAACAACACGTTAGAAGTTAAGATAAAACAACCATCTAAGAGATTAAATCCAATCGTGGTCTATTGAAGTTATTAAGCAAAGCAATGAACTTATGTAGTTATATAAATATCATGAACTTCTTTTATTTGAATACTGAAGTTGCAAGAAATATTAATAATATCTTCATTTAATCCCAACATTAAAATATCGAGGAAAGAGAAATCAAGATTTTCTATTAATCAACTACCTCGACTATTAACTTAGGAAGGAAAATATTACAGCCAATGCCAGTTATATATGCACAAACTTATACCTACAATTTCCTTGTAATATAATAAGCACATTAATAAAAGCGGTAGTTATTGATAGCCCCTGGGTATTAAATCAACATTTGGAGGTTGTAAACCTTGACTCTACCCTTCCCCTTTGGCTTCTATTATGATACATTAATCGTTTAACTATTCATCTAAACTACTTGCAATTTTATAGAGTAACAACTAAGACTACTATTACTATGTAAATGATTCATTAGTGATCCTATCACCACCCAAGTTGATTGTAAGTATATGTGTAGTTTGGGGGCAATGAAAATGAACTCAAAAATTTCATCTATAATTAGTCATTTTTCTTGACTAAATCAACCACTTATATATTGTTTTTAAAATCAAGATCAAAACTATTTCTTTGCAAACAACAATTTAAATGAAATTTCCATTTCACTATCACCTTAAGAAAATCCCATTTTTCAATACAAATTTTATAAGATCATCCTTTCTTTTGATCTTAAGGTAACATGGAAAAGGCAAGATTCTATATACACATACACAAAAAAAATTTTATTTTCATATAAGGTTTGTTCGAAGATATAACCATGAAAGTTTACAAGTCTAAAAAACAACACTTCTTACGATCTTTAAATTCCTAACAAAAATTACAAGAATACTAAACTTGAATACAAGCGGATAAGCCTCCCCAAAAGGGGAACAACATGTCAAAATTTATATATAGAAATACACATTGTCTCCATTGAAAAATTCTCCAGATTCCAAGATCAAGCTCTCATTTGAGTAGAATGCTCATGCAACACACAAGAGTGGTGAGCTTCGCTGTCCACCCAAACACCGGTGCATCATTACATGCCAATTCCACAAGTGGAGGACATTCTATCCTCCAAGATGCATAATAAGGGGAAATGAAAACATGGTTTAACACACACACATCCCATACTGAGACAACCAAATGAAGAAAATTCAAGTTTATTCAAGGACGGGAAGAGGGGAAACAATTCCCATTGAAACCAATTGATATTCTAGCCATTATGATTTTTCAACAAGAATTCCATACTCCCAACCTTCACATAACCTCCGAATCCCAACTCCAAGCCTCCTCCTTGTCAAGGTTTTTAAAACCTTGGAATATTTCCTTGGAAAGGAAGGGAGATGAGATTTCAACCCATATGAAAAATCATCTCCCTCATCATCTATATGAGGGAGGAATAAAATAAAAGACAATTCCCATCATTACTTTCCCATCAAGCCATGTGGGTACAAGAGGGGGTTGCACCTTCAACATTCCAAGATCAACACGTGACCTTCTTTGCACCCGACCTCCCGAGGTCATGTCGGGACAACCGGTGTGGAATGGAAATGGAAGTGGAAGTGATGGTGGTGGTCAAACTAATTAGAAATCTTATGTCTTTGACACGCAATAATGGAATCTATGAATCTAAGGTAAAGAATGCTCTCCTAACTGAAGGGGTGTATGGTATGGTTAGATATGATAGCTACTCGGAGACTCCAATCGATGTCTTGTTCTACCAAGATTCTATTGATTGGTTGTGGAACACGTGGAAAGTAACCTATAGGTGCCTCGTATGGGTTTCCAGACAAGGTCATGGAAGTGAAATAGAGGACTTATGGAGCTCGAACTATGGTCTTTAGGTCTTGTCCAGAAGATTCTTAGCCTGATTTGACTATATGTCCAACAATGAAAGCTTGGTAATAATGTCCAGTGGAAGTGGTGAAGATATAAATACTAATGTGCATCGTAAGCTAGTGTCAATGTCTAACCTGTTAGAAGGCCCGTTGGGTTGTGGGACTTGTGGATCAAAACCAAAGATTCGGCCGAGGCTAAGGCCCTCATATGGTCATGCATGCAATCAAATCCTATTTCCTAGAGTAGTCCAAAAGTCATAGGCTAATTTTACTACGATGTTTAATGTTTCTAATTGATCTATCTTTTCAATGAATGTTGTGGGTGTTCGTAAAACGGTTAAGTGTAAGCTTGTATCAATGTCAGTTATTAACTCTAGCCCGTTGGGTTGGGACCAGAGGATCACAACTATATGTCTTTTCTTGCTATTGAGGACCGTTGATGGTCATGCAAAAGGAATTGGTTTTTCTTTTAAAATAAAACTATCTAACAAGGGAAATCTAATCTATGTTTTTTATTTTCTCAATATATCGTGGATAAAGCAATAAACAAGCTAATCTATGGAAAGTAAATATTTTTGTTCTTTTCTATAACTTTTAAACAATGCATGTAATCTAATAAACAATTTAAAACCAAACAATTAGCTGGATGTAGCTAATTATTTGTGTAGATGTATGATCTAAATCTATAAATATACTCTAATTCAATTAAAATCTTTTCCAACCCTACCTCGAAGTGAAGAAACAAATCATAACCCTAATAGAGCTATTGTTTTTCACTTCCCCCGAAATGTTGAAGAGAAAGATTCCTATTGATTTGATCTATTTGCATTATTTAACTAATTGAAATGAAATGTTTTCTACTCTATTTGATATATAATTGACAATTTGATAAAACAAAGAAAAAAATACACAACTCCCACCCCAAAGAGCAAGAGCTTTGGCAAATATAGTAGTATTCGATATCTTTCCCCTCAGTTATTTCCTTTCTCTAAGTGTTCGTATGAGTCCAAGGGATTGGGAATGCAAAGAACAACAACAAGAGGATGGCACTTGAGAAATGGTGGCTTGGAAGCAATCTGGACACAATGCAAGTAGAAGAGAGATAGCACAAGAGATCTGAGCTTGGCTATGCAATTTCTAACAAGACTATGGCAGCAAAACAAAAAAGATACACCAAATTCTCTCACATGCCTTTTTCTTGAATACAAGCATGGAATATATAGGAATGGAAGATAGAAGATTACTTCATGCACAAGGCAATGAAGAGGTAGTTCCACTCATTAAATCTATTTAAAAATAGAAGAAGCAAGGAGAACCAAGAAAACAAAGCTATTTTTAGCAAATTCAGCTCACGGATGCATTCAAAAAGCAAACTTAAGTGAATCATCACATGTAATTTATGCATGAAGATTCTAGAAAAATCGCCAGACCGCCACCCTACGCGGGCGGTGGTTTCAAACCACCGCCACCTAGGTAGCGGTTTGTGCCACCTAGACAGGTGGCGGTTTTGACACTTAACACCAAAGCAAGCACAAAAAGAAGCAGGGAGATGAAAGAAAGCATGGAAAAGCTATGTAAGGCTATCTAGGCTACAAATATATACTGCAAGTGGGTTTGGAGCTCAAACACCTTCTTGAAAGGACTTTAAATCATCATTGGGGGTTCTCGTAACCATTTTCCCGATAGTACAACACGTGTAATTTTGGGTGTGTATATATTTCCCCCTCGAGAAGCATCTTAGCCATGAAAAGGTGTAAAATCATAGAGTCTGAGTATGGTGTTCCCGAAATGGGGAGTTAGAAGCTATACTGACACGCCCATGTGTGCCAAAAGTTGCCATCCAAATTTCCCACCTACTGTAAAAGGGAGAAAAGACTCAAGTGTAGATAGATAAAATATCAAAAATAAATACTAAATCAAAATGACAAGAGGACTTACCATTTGCGTGGGGATATAGAAATATACTTGCGCCAACGCTCTAGCCCTGTAAACAAACACACTCAAAACAAAGTTAAAATAACATATATATATCAAAACAAACTCATTTTTCAATTCATTTGTGCATTGTTGACTTGATTGATTTGATTAATTTTGGAGCTCTGGATTGACAGTGACCATTCTTGATGAGAGTACATTTGATACGTTGTCCGTCTTGAGATCGTGATCATGCCTCCACGTGCAGGAGACCAACCAACACGTTCTCAGGTTAGTTATTTCCTCCTTTTCTTTTTGTACCCTAAAATTTAAAATGTTGAAAAGTTCACCTAGGGGGAGGTTTTCAAAATTTCTTGTTTTGAATGAGTCTTTAGGGTGGGGGCCCATAGGGCATGTCTTTATTTTGTCGAAAATGGTCAATTTTAGCATTTTTGGTCATTTTTAGGGTTAAGGGCACATTTTGAAATCGGCCCAAGACCACCACCCAAAGAAGGATGGTGGTCACGGACCGCCGCCAAGGGAGGGCCCTGGAACCTCCACCCCGCACCGGGACGGTTTCTGACAAAATGTCAAAACTTGCTCATTAACTTTGACTTTTTTTGTGTTTTTGATGTTTTACTATGTTTTTGATGAACTTATCATGTGATGTAATTTACTAACTTTTTATTTTCTCATGTTTTGGTGAATGCAAAAAGGAGGAGTACATTATATGGAGTCATGATCGGGAGTGTGATTAACTCCCTTGGGTTTTGGATCAACTTACACAGGCTGACATGGATCTTTACAACAAGGTAGGTATCGGTGATAGCCCGGTACCCCATGTTACTCCCCGCTACCACATTTTATGTGACTTGTTCTCATACTGGGATGCAGACCGGAATACCTTCCAGTTTCTAGGTTGCAGAGGTGAGTGGACTATCACCTTAGAGGATGTATTCTGCATCCTTGGGCTCCTGGTTCTTGGAGATGATTGACTCTGAAGACAGTTGGGTCTACTACAGAGATGGCACAGTGGGCCACCTACTTTTGGAGATGTTGTAGTCTCTTCTAGATCGAAGAAGGGGATCGGGTTCCTTCTATTTTCCACTTCTCCCATTCCCATTCTTCGGAGGGTGATTATGGGAATCTTGTCCTCGAGGGTGATCGGGGACAAGGGAGGAGACACATTATTATATTGTTGGGCCCCTATCATCATCACCCAGATTGAGGGGCATGGTCAGAAATATGCCTGGGGTGTTGATATCTTGGGGACCACATACCACGATTTATACAGGGTGGTCATATTACTATAGGGGTAGTCCTTGAGCCTCCCTACTCTTTTCATGAGTTGGTGTGTATGAGCATTACCCCCTACAGTAGAGATATTCTAGTACTAGACCTGGGTTGTTCGGGCATCCAGTGGATAGGGATGTCGATTTCTACGGGACACCACATCATCCAAGTGGCATCATCACTCACCACTAATGACATGATTTCTACACCCCTACTTTAGATATAGCAGGGTTATGGGGAGAGGAGGTTGCGACAGTAGTGGCCTATTCCTCCATAGTCGAGTTGATTGATAGGGCGGAGGTTGGAGACCATCCATTTGATCGAGTGCCTCAGCAATTCGGCCTCCATTATGTTGATATGCTTCCTCCTATTATGCCATTTTTACAGACTATTCAAGAGGCTCGAGGGGTCCCAGAGGGGATCCTGGATGGATAGTGGTCACTCTTGGTGTACCCATCACAACTAGATGGGTGGTTCGGGCTAGGAGAGTAGATGGCGCTCCCCGAGCACCCCTACTTAGGATTACGGCTGCCCCTACCCACAGTGGGGAGGAGAGTGAGCCGATTGAGTGTGGAATCCGATTCTAAGGAGTATGTGGGAGATGACACGGAGGGGGAGTCTTCCTAGAGAGGATACAGGGGAGGATGATGATGAGAGGAGGTCATCCCTTCACAGGGAGAGGAGAGCGACCATGAGTGGCATGACACTCAGGAGATTCTTAGAGCTTCTTAGGAGGAGGTGAGTGCAGAGCAAGAGACACTTAGTCTCGAGACCACCTTCCTCTTTTTTGGAGAGAGGGAAGATGATGAGTCTGTGATGGGACATCGTCATGCTCATGATTTTGGAGAGCCCCCAGAAGACAAAAACACCTGCATATGCAGCCACCGTAGATCCTACATGGATGCCCAGAGATCTGAGTAAGTTTTTACTTCTCTCTCTACCTTGTTTATTGATTTGGTGCACACTAGCTTAGCATCCTTACTTTGATTTGTGTTGTGCAATTTTCTAACTTATTTGTGTTCTTTATTTTGACAGCATCTACACATGAGTGGTAAGAGCTCATTCATCAGGTGTGTATTGACACCTTTCTCATCCCCTCGGGGAAGACTTGGGCCGAGTTGACTACGAGGACTTAGGATAGCCTTTAGCCACCGGCTGACATACTAACATCTTCACCCCTATCTGGAAGGTGGCGGAGATAGTGACTTCTCTTCGCATACTCAGGTTGTTGGGTACGAGACTACTGAGCATGGTTTGATGAGGTGCATCCACTTCACATAATGAGGTTATACGGGAAGCGGGTGCCACCACAAGCACTCACACCATTCTGTTCATTCCCATCATCATCGCAGCCACAGCACATGAGCCCTAGACGTGGTCGTGCACCATCTGAGGGGTCCCACAGGGACTGATAGGCTATTGAGCCTCTATTCTTTTGTCATGATTTTGACTCTTGTATTTTTTTGTATATTTCGGGCTCCCTATGAGATTTTGACCATGCCGAGGGCATGATGGCATTGTATACAAACTTTGATCCATAATATATATATAGACACTATTTTTTTGGTTGGATATTCCATTGTATCTGAGTTGACTTCTTTTTGGTTTATCTCGCATGTGTACTCTAGATGTTTAGAATTTCTATTTTTCAATGCTTTTTAGAATGTATGCAATGGATATGAATGATAACAGAATGATTTATTTTTGTATTTTATGATGCTGATATATGATGATGCAAACACAATGTGATCTTAAACTTAGCTTCTTTAGCAATTTTTGGTACTTCATATTGTTTTGACAAAATGTGATGATAATATGATATGATAAGTAGATATACTTTCCCCACTCCTAACTCCATGCACTAAAGGTAAGATGTGAGGGCTCAACACCGAGAGTTAGAAAGGGCACAAGTTATGAAATTTGTTGAATGGTAATGATGAGAGACATACAAAGGTTTGGCAGAACCAAATTGAGACACTACAACTCTACCCTACTCAAGTTACTTCATAGTTTAGAATGTGATTTGCTTTGAAGTTTATCTAGACTTGGATCCATAGATGGCCACTTGGTTGACAAAATCTGGTTTTTAGGGTTTTGAATTCTCTTGGAATTTTGGACATCTAATTCACTTTGTTTTTTACTTAAGATTTCACAGCATTTGAATTAATTGTTTATGACTTTCAGATTTTTCAAAGAGACCCCCTACACCTTGCCCCATGCTACCAATAGGAAGCATGGGCTTATCACCATGGACAAGGCATAGGCAAGTAAGGGAATTTCCATCCTTTCCCAACCCTACGTCACTAGTAAGAGATGCAAGCTCAACACCAAAGGTTGGTAGGGCAAAGAAATGTGTAAAATAAAATTTTTCTGTTGATTTGCATTTGATTTACTTATTTGAGAAAAAATGTTTAGAATGTTCTTATTTCCAAAGAGATGTATATGGGATAGATGTGACACCATGAAGCTTCTAGAATAGACCATAGGAAAAAACACCTATCCTAGAAAGAGACCAAAAGTAGAACCAAGTATGCAGGCCTTGGTATGGCTACCGTCAAAACTTTGTCTTATCTTGCTTAGATTGATAAATTGATTTAGAAATAATGATGATATCATGAGAGCTTGAAGAGATATGATTTGAATGTTTTGTCAATGTTTTCAAAAGTTTTTAGTGATTTCATAAGAATAAGTTCCTTGATCACAATTTTTACAAAATGACTAGCAGATGAAAATGCAATGCAGATGCAGTAATGTACATATGAAAATGTTGATGGATCATGCGTAGTATCTCTTTAAGTGAAGAGAGTTCATGATTCACTAAAATCTTCACCTTCTAGTGTACACAGGTGAAATGCCCCATTTTTGTAGTCCTCTACTACCTGATATGGACCTAACCACCTAGGTCTGAATTTCCTTCCTTCACTCGGTTTTCTTTTCTATATTCGGCTATCAAGTCTTAATACCAAGTCTCCCTCATATATCTCATGTTCATAAACTTTCTTGTTATATTTCCAGCCATCCGGTCAGTGTAAACACTGTGTCATTGCACTTTGTGGCATTGAGTCTAGCCTCATCAAGACTTTCTAGTTGAGAGAGTCATGCTTCTCGATAACCCTCTTCTCCTAAAATTCCTTGTAGTGAAATACGAAGACTAGGTATTTCAACTCGAGTGGTAGAACCGCTTCAACACCAAACACCAAAGAAAAGGGGTTTCCCCCATTGGTGTTCTAACTGATGTTTGATAGGCCCACAAGGCCGGAAAAAATCTTTAAATGCCAATCTCATTTGTTTTCCTTAACGGTTTTTAGGAGAATGGACTTTAACATTTTGTTGGTAGCCTCAGCTTGTCCATTAGCCTAAGGATAGTAGAGAGAAGCTATATGATGACTTATCTTGAATTTTTCACATAACTCACGCACCTCATCATTCTTGAATGATGTGTCATTATCTGAGATAATGACTTGTGGAACCCCGTACCTACAAATGATTTGGTTCAAGATGAACTTAGCAATTACGAGATCCAAGGTACGGTTGTAAGAGGCATGGCCTCTACCCACTTGGTGAAATATTTTGTGGCCATGATTATGAAGTTATGGCCATCAGTTGATGAGGGAGAGAATTTCCCTATCAAATCCAGGCCCCATGTGGAAAAAGGCCATGGAGTTGTAATCGGTTCAGAGCTTGTGCTGGTATGTGGATCTCATGAGAGAACTCCTGACATTTATGGCATCTACGCACAAACTATACTACATCATGCTCTAGCATGGGCCATAAATAACCCATCCGATGTATTTTCCAAGTGGTGGCATGGCCACCGAAGTGACCTCCACATACCCCACTATGTGATTCATGAAGAATATTTTTAGATTCTTCTACATCAACACACTCAACAACATTCCATCAAAGGCTCTACGATAGAGAACTTATTCTAATATGACATACTTAGTAGTGCGATGACACGTAACCACCTTCTTTGTTGTGATGTTGCCCCTTCTGGGTATGTATGATCCATGATGAAATTGATAATGTCGGTGTACCAAGGACACATGTAGAGATTGGAGGCTGGTTTCAACAAAATATACACATTCATCAGGAAATCTAAATTTACCATATCACCTCCATCTAATGGGTTGTCAGCTAACCAGTTGTAATGATTTGTCCCTTAACAAACTTCTTATTTACAAATGTTAGTTCAAACTCACCCATTAGGGTTATGAAACATCCTACCTTCTTAGATAAGGATCCTTGTGTGAGGAACGTCCGTAGGTGATCAGTCCTAACAATAACTCTTGTTTCTTGGTTTAGCATATAATGCCTTAAGCATTTTGTTGCAAAGACTATAGCGAGGCATTCCTTCTCTGCTTGTGTGTAACATGTTTCATAATCAAGTAGAGTTCGACTAATGAAATAAACCACACATTCATGCTTATCATCATCCTCTTGAGCCAACATGTAGGCTAATGAGACATCAGTAGCTCACGAATATAGGATCAAGGGACGATCTGACTTAGGTGGCATGAGTGTGGGGAGATAGTAAGAATCATTTAACTGACTCAAATGCTTCATTGCATTCCTCCGTCCAATCAATGCAGTAATCCTTTTTTAACAAATTATTGATTGGATGAATGGCAAAGGTCAAGTCAGGGATAAACCTTCAATCACCAAGTTTCCCAAGGAAAGATCTAATGTCTAGACTCATCTGATGGTGGAACCATTTCAAGCACATCCCAGATTTTGGCTTGGGTCGACATCAATCCCTCACGAAGATATAATGTAACCCAGAGCTTTCCTCTTGTTATGCCAAATACACATTTCTCTAGATTCAATGTGACACCATACTTGATTAATCGAGAAAGGATGATACGAAGAACCTCTAGATGATCACAACACTTCTTGGCCTTAGCCAGAAGGTCATCAACATAGGATTCCATGATCTTGTGAATAAGGTCATGGAATATATAGGTCATTTCTCATTGATATGTAGCACCAGCATTCTTAAGGCCAAATGACATGACTGCATAACAATATGTTCCCCAAGGAGTTATAAATGTAGTTTTAGCTTGATCTTCCTTAGAAATTTTGATTTGATTATATCCCAAAACCATCCATAAGAGACAACAACTCAAACCCAGCTATTGCATCAATAATAACGTCAATGGATGGTAATGGGAAATCATCTTTAGGACAAGCCTTGTTTATATCTCAGAATCTATGCAAATATGGATCTTTCCATTCTTTTTGAGAATGGGAATGATGTTAGAAACCCATTGTGAATAATCAACTGGCTTAATGAATCCTACTTGAAGAAGTTTCATTACTTCCTCTTTTACCATAAGGGCCACCTTTGGTTTCATTGGTCTTGACTTCTTCTTAATCGGTTTAGCATCTGGCTTGGTGACGAGGTTATGAACTGCGTGATGTGTGGTGCAATCCCATCATTTCCTTATATAACTAAACACAAAAGGCCTTTTGATGCTCCTTGAGGATTTGAGTATGTATTTCTATTTCCTCAGGAGTTAAGGAGGACCCCATCTTTAAGATTTTTGGCTCTTCCTCTATTCTGATGTTTATATCTATTGTTCCTTCAATTAAGGAGGCATTTCCCTCCTCAAATTCTGGTGGGGCCGGAGGCAACTCCAAGTCCCCCTCTTCTTCTACCTCGTAAATCTCAAGATCCCTTCCCGGAGAGGATTCAATCATGGGATTCCCAAAATAGGAAGAGGAGTGTGGGATTAAGGAGAGGTCTATCTCATGGTACGTAAGGTGAAAATCTACGAGAGTGTTTAAATATCTCAAAGTTGCTTCATCACTATCAACAAGGTTTACAAAGGTCAGGTTGACTCTCGACTTCCACATATGTCAACATTAGTGTTATTGGCACTTTACGAACCAAGGGTTCAATGTGAATTGAAACCATGAATTTGGTGTCCTTCTAGTTCACTACTTGGAGTGAAACGTGAAGCATAAGTTGTTATTGAGTCTGTAAGAAGGTTTTGTTCACATGTAACTACCTCTATTGATATAAAGTCAAATTCCTTTATTAGACCTAGCATGGTTGTTTTGTAGATTTGTAAATGTTCAGCTCTGGTTTCATATACCTCAGATATTTGATTGGTGACTAGTTGTGAATCACCTAACACCCTAATATTGACGATGCCCATTCTCTTAGTGATGATTAGACCCAATAGGAGAGCTTCATATTCAACACCATTGTTTGTGCATTCAAAATCTAACTTGAAGGTGAAAGGTAGAATCCTTCCTTCAGGAGAAGTAAGGATCACACCTGCCCGCACCAAAGTGACACTTAGCTCCATCAAAATGGAGAGTCCAACAGCTACTTGGAAAATGGATGCTAGGGTCATCTTTCATATTCTCCCCTTTCACCTCGCCACTTCAACCATGTAAACTCTCATCCGATGTTGGGAGGAAACCAAGTCCCATAGGTATATCCCATACCCATGGAATCAAAGGAAGAATTATAGGCAAATCATTTTCCAATAGTTCAACATTTTTTAGGTTCCCAGTGATACTATCTCTATGACCATAGTTTCATCCTTAACCGCCGAACCCTCAATCAACCCCATGACTTCTAACTCTATCATGGGACTAACTTTTCCTCTAGTTTGGCTCTCGTAGGTTTATTCAACTAGTTTACAAGAAGCTCGAAACTTAGAGTGAACACTTGGCCTTTTCTTTAGGTTAGCCAAATGTATGTCAAAAGGCTTTAGGTCACCTGTGCCACAAAGACCTTCCCTAAATGCAGGAATCTTACCTCCTGAAATAACGTGGAAGGGATTTCCTTCATGCGGTGGATCCAAGGATGACCAAGAATCATATTATAATTGGTTTCCCGATCTATAATATAAAATTCAGTTAAGACTGTCTTGGGCCCGAGGGTGACCAGTAACACTATGGTTCCAATTGACGTTGCCTTGAGGCTATTGTAACCCCTTAATGTGTTTCTTGTTGAGGAGAAATTAGTTTCCCCATATCCTAACTTCTACAAAAGAGAAGGGGACTATGTTAACTACTGCCCCATCATCGATCATCATGTGCATTTCACGTAATTGTTATAGATCCAAACTTGTAAAAATAAGGCCGATCTCCCCTACGAGTTATCTCAGCATCTGTAGGCATCTTACTTATGTCAAACACAAACCCAATATCTCTTTCAAGCTGCCTTGGAGGGAAAACATCAAAGTCTATATGATTGACTTGTGTTTCCTAAGGCCAGTGGGGGTAACATTAACCAAATGACCTAAACCTAACGCTCTAATAACATGCAACTCTATGAGTAGGAGAGTTCTTTAGTAGATCTAAAAAGGAAATGTGTGAAAAGGTCTTAGTTAAATCACTAATTACATCATATGCTCCTACTTGCTTAGTGTATCATGGACACTTCCCAACACGTCTGGATAAATCGGAAAAGGTTGGGAAGAATAATCCTGATCTTTGTTATGGCAGCATTAACTTGGGGTTCAACGTCTAATTCAACCAAACCCACAATCTTAGTTTGTTGATGACCATCCAAAGGAGGTGCCACTTGTGGGCCTGATGAGGTTGAAGCCTCACGATCATCAATCCCTATCATGATACCCTTATTGGAACCATTTGGATCTATTCTTCCATCCTTAGGATGCATGGGAAGGGGGTCATTAAAGATCCCGAGTGGTGTTTTTGGGGGACACTAGCCCCATATAAGCATTTTGCATTGGTGCATGGTAGGGTCTGCTAAAACATATCAACAAACAATGTCATCGTTGATCCTCTGAAAACATTGCAAGAATTTGTTGCAATCATGACATGTTCTTGCGTCATGCCCACGAACCCTATGGAAACCACAATATAGATTAGGATCATAATCTCGAGGCCTTTGATTTATTCCTTATTGTGGCCCAAAACCATGACTATCATTTGATTGTTGACTATTACGGTTAAAATTTTGAAAGCCCTGATCCTGATTCTAGAATTGGTTATTATACCCACTGGGTATTGAACTAGGGCTTGGGGTTGGTGTTTTCCTCTGTTTTTGAGGTTGTGGTTGTTGTTGTTGTTGTGGAAGATTAAAATCCACAGCATTTACAGAGGGTGAGAAATTATTGTTTCTCTGATTGTTTCCATTATTATTGTTGTTATTTGTAGTACTTGTGTTAATAGGATTAACAACATTAGGCTTTTTAGGATGGTCAGTCACACCATCAGTCATGAGCTCCATGATTCTTGTTAAGGATTTTTGGTCCTTGATTATTATTTTGTTCTTGAATAGCTAGGATTGTTCTTGACTAGGAGTGACTAACTTCCCATTTACACCATAAGTCTTACGACCACTATCAATGGTGCTTGGTCAATCCGAGAGCACCTTCCAACACCTCCTCATAGCTCTTGAGTGGGAACTTTTGAACCTCCTCCTTTGTCTCTCTATTAAGAGAGTGGAGGAATAAATCACAAAGTTCTATTTTTGATCCATATTTTGAGCACTTGCGGAGGAGTAGAGAACCTATCGCCACCTCTGAATGAAGTGAGCTATAGATTCATTATGCTCTTGCTTGATATGCAGGAATTCTCTGATCCTGTTCTTAACAATTTATTCATATCAAAGGCTTTAATGAACTCTAAACGAGTTTTTTAAAATAATGTATCGAAGCCTCTAGTATTCTATAATACCATTCGAGAGTGATGCCTTCTAACATCTTAGGGAATATTTTCACAACAATGCGCATCCCACGGAGAAACTCTCGAATGGTATCACATAGGCTTTAATGTGAGCATTTGGATCACCTTCCCCTTTAAACTTTGGAAGATCAAGAAATGGCCTTGGGAGCATGACTATCCGAATGGAAAAGTCCAGAGGCTCCTTTAGGTACTCAGAGTAAGTTCCCATTGCATAGGTTTCAACCATTGAAGGTCCTTGTTGGGGAAGTAAAGGTTACATTGGTTGTATTGGTTGTTGAAATGGCATGGCATAAGTATTTTTGTCGGGGCATATGGCATTCCTTGTGGATAACCATAAGGACCTAGATAGGTGTACACATCTCCCTTGTGGTGTTTTAGCATACATGTTCATATAGAGGTTGGCCCCTCGGTATGGAGCCGAAAGGCACGAAACTAGGAACGTTGCATTTCTAAGGTATAGTATTTGAGAACGCACTTATGGATGGTGCTTGTTGTGATTATCCATGTGTGGCATAAGGAGGCATACCCAAAGTACCCATCCCAGTTAATAAATCCCTAGGGTTTGGAGTGCCCATTTAATTTGGAAGATATTACCCATGGGTGTTTGCCCATAATTTGGCAAATATTACATAGATTTGATTTCCCTATATATGAGTTTTGGGTATTCTAGGTGAGCTCCAACTCTTTGACCTTATCCACCAATGTGGAGATAACATCCCTTGTTGGTGAGGCATTTCTTTTCTTGGGCACCTGTGGTTTTGGAGGCTTTGGGAGTGTGATATCCCACTATAAATTGCTCATTATGTATTGCCACCCTCACCGGCAATGTTTTCATTTGTGGGAGGGGTGATATTATTATTTTGAAGTGAATTTCACGTGTCTTTTCCACCTATCATAGGCATGATCCATTTCTCGAAATGTCATTCACCTTTAGCATGTCGTGCTAAGTACTCCTCGTCTAGAGGTGGAGTTGATCCGATTGCATACCAATGGGTTGTCGAAACAATACCCATGGAGATGAACTTACTTCCCTAGTGAAAGTCATATTGTTAGAACTGGACTGTTCATGGGGGTAGGTTAGTGGGGTTGGATCAAGCTCTTCAATATGTACGGAAGAACCAACATTTACTGAGTGGAGGAGAATATTGTGAGCATTGTTCTTTGATCTGCCCATGTTGAAAGTGAGGGGGACTATTGTTGTCCACCTACTAGATAACTATATACATCGTAACCCGAATGGGCTAACCATATTCATCGAATCCCGACATATTAGGGGGTATGAGAATACCCGCTGAATAAAGGAAAATGAAAAGAGAAGTGAAAAGTGGAAACATTTAGAGACTAGCTCTTCACGTCGGGTTCACCAATTTTGTATGATAGAAAATCAACACGTGACCTTCTTCGCACCCGACCTCCCGAGGTCATGCCGGACAAACCGGTGTGGAATGGAAATGTGGAAGTGGAAGTGATGGTGGTGGTCAAGCTAATTGGGCAATCTTATGTCTTCGACACACAATAATGGAATCTACGAATCTAAGGTGAAGAATGCTCTCCTAACTTGAAGGGGTGTAATGGTATGGTCAGATATGATAGCTACTCGAGACTCCAATCTATGTCTTGTTCTTCCCAGATTCTATTGATTGGTTGTGGAACACATGGAAAGTAACTTTGTAGGTGCCTCGTATGGGTTTCCCGAACAAGGTCATGAAAGTGAAATAGAGAGGCACTTTATGGAGCTGCAAGAACTATGGTCAATTTTTCTCTTGGTCTTGTCCAGAAAGTCTTAGCACGATTAGCCACTATGTCCAATAATGAAATTTGTGTAATAATGTCCGTGGAAGTGGTGAAGATATGAATACTAACACACGTAAGCTAGTGTCAATATCTAACTAATTAGCAATCTTGTTGGGTTGTGGGACTTGTGGATCACAGCCAAAGATTCGATGGGGTTGAGGCCCTCATATGGTCATGCATGCAATCAAATCCTGTTACCAGGAGCATTCCAAAAGTCATAGGCTAGATTTGCAGTGATGTTCAGCGTTTCTAATTGCTCTATCTTTTCAATGTGTTGTTACGGTGTTCATAAAATTGTTAAATGTAAGCTCGTATCAATGTCAGTTATTAACTCTAGCCCATTGGGTTGTGGGACCAGGGGATCACAACTGTATGTCTTTTCCTGTTGAGGACCGTTGATGGTCATGCAAGAGGAATTGGTTTTTCTTCTGGTAAATGAACTATCTATGAAGGGAAATCTAATCTATGTTTTTGTGATTTTCTCAATATATCAGGATAAAAGCAATAAACAAGCTAATCTATTGAAAGTAAATATTTTTGTTCTTTTATATCTTTTCAAACAATGCATCTAATCTAATAAACAAATTTAAAACCAAACAATTAGCCGGATGTAGCTAATTATTTGTGCAGATGTGTGGATCTAAACAATAAATCTACTCTAATTCAATCAAAATCTTTCCAACCCTACCTCAGAAGTGAAGAACAAATCATAACCCTAATAGAGCTATTGTTCTTCATAGCTTCCCTGGCAATGTTGAAGAGAAAGTTTCCTATTGATTTGATCTATTTGCAATTATCTAACTAATTGAAATGAATTGTTTTTCTACTCTATTTGATATATAATTGACAATTTGATAAGAAAAAAAACAAATACACAACCTCTACACTTGGAAAGAGCAAGAGCTTTGGAAAATCTAGTAGTATTTGAGATCTTCCCTCGCTTCTTTCCTTTCTCGAGTGTTCATGAGTCCAAGGGATTGGGAATGCAAAGAACAACAACAAGAAGATGGCGCTTGAGCAATGGTGGCTTGGAAGCAATCTGGATGCAATGCAAGTAGAAGAGAGATAGCACAAGAGATATGAGCTTGGCTATGCAATTTCTAGCAAGACTATGGTAACAAAACAAACAAGATACACCAAATTCTCTCACAGGCCTTTTGCTTGAATACAAGCATGGAATATATAGGAATGGAAGATAGAAAGATTACTTCATGCACAAGGCAATCAAGAGGCAGTTCCACTCATTAAATCTATTTAAAAATAGAAGCAAGGAGAACCAAGAAATGAAGCTATTTTTAGCAAATTCGGCTCACAAGATGTGTTCAAAAAGAAAAACTTAAGTGAATCGTCGCATGCAATTTTACATGAAGATTTTGGAAAAATCACTTAGGACCGCCACCCTATGCAGGCATCGGTTTGTACCCACCACCTGCACAGGGTGGCGGTTTGACACTCAACGCCAAAGAAGCACAAAAGAAGTACGGAGATGAAAGAAAGCATGGAAAATCTATGTAAGGCTATCTAGGTATTCCCTTAAGTCTCCATCATGCATAAGACAAGAGTCTTAATGAGGAGAATCTCTAAAAATTTAACAAAATAAAAAATGATAATCTATTCCAAAATCCTAAGGGCTCACAAAACAAGTTAGCTAAGATATGGGGACAAGTGAGGCTCAAATGGGAGGGAAAACCCCATTTGAACCTAGAAAAGAGTTCCCCTACCCATAGGTAGGGTCCAAGGGGTCCATTTTTATGTAAATGAGACCCCCAAAGTGAAAAATACCCCTTCCAATTTCCAGCTTTTATCCCAAATTCGAGTTTGTGAAAAGTGGCACACAAAGAGAGGTGGCGAGGCCCACCCAAATCATATTTAAGTAGTCCCACATTTTTTAAAACAAGATTACAATTTAAATTACCATTAACACAAGTAGGGACCAAGAAGCCCTAAAATAACTCTAAACAAGGGTTAGATAAATTAATACAAAAATGAGTCATGAAGGAAACAACTAAAGGTGACCGAAATAATCATGCCACAGACAAAAAGATGAGTAATTTATTCAAAAGCACTCAAACCTAAAATAACAAGATCAATCGATCAACAAGGGAAGGTGAGGTTTTGGCCCAGTCAGACACTTGTGCAAACTTGGAGGTGCAACCTATGAGTCTTATGTTCTCCTGTGTGAACCTGTAACCAACACACTTGATTCACATGTCATCATACCCATTCGATATAATAAAATAAGTGAAATGATACCACATTCATTAGTAACTATATCACCTACAACTAACAATCTAAATTAGGGAAGTAACAAGAATCCAAATAAGATAATGATCCAAAATGACATATATCCACAATAGATCAAAATATAGAATCCATCTAAGTCATTCCATGATAACATTCAGATCATCATTACCATGGATAGTAATCAAAATATTCATTCGAAATGACATACATCCATCATATATCAAGTAAGATATATCTAAATCACATCATACTAGTATCCATAACATCATAAGTACAGAAAATTAATAATATAAATCAAAACACTAGATTGGCACTGTGTGCCTCAAACACCACCCGTATCACAAGAGTAATCCCCAAAAAACCACTTAATATCTAAATAATACCGTATCAATGTCTTTAGTCCAAGTAAATGAGAATAGTTAACAATAAAATAATGCAGAAGTCGGTGGGTGAAGGCAACATTTGCGCTATCAGGCAAAAGTATATTGATATAAATATAAATTTCCACATATTCAATTAACAAATACATTCGTTGTTAAGGTGGTTACAAGCACAAAATCTAAAAAAACCATATTTTGGTGGTTTTCCATACCTTGTTCTATTTCCACACTCCTTCATTGTGCCTTCGCTAACCCACCCGACCAAGTATTATGCCACCAATTTGTTCTTATTCATTTCCTTCACTATTGTCCCATCACATGTACACACCACTTCTATCTTCATAAACATATATATGTTATTCAATAAAAATATCAAAAACCATTTACTATTAACTAATATATACTTATTTATTGTATATTATGTGTGTACGCAGCATGTGTGCACACGCGCGCACGTGTATTATTATTATTTGAAGAATTTATTCCCTATTCATTTGATATTGTACCTTGGGTCAATTTTATAGGTAAATGTAAGTCTATATCACAAAACCTAAATGAGGTGTGCTACAAGGAACTCACAAATTTTGACTCATAGAAGTCTCTCTCAAACACATGTTAAGCTTACTTGGCATATACATGTCATTTCCATTTGGATTCAATCTTAATTCATTTAATGTTTTTTAACACACGTCCACCCATAACACCTAGTCAGGATGCTTAGCAAGTCACACATTTTGACTTATTGTAGCCTCACTCAAGAAGAGGTTTAAACCTTATGAGCATAATCAAGCCCTTTTATTAGAAGGAGGAAAAATAAGTCAGTTCAATTGAATTTTAAATGTAAGCCCACACCCACCCTAATTGGGTGTGATGGTATAGGACAATACAAGATTTTAACCACAAATTCCATATTTAGAGACACAGTCGCACTAGGTGGCAAAGTTGAGTTACAGATCATAACACTAGAAGAAAAATTGACCACCTAAGGATTGAATCACAAAGAGATTCTCTTCGGCACATACAATTTTTTCCACAACTTATTTCTAGGTCCCTAAAATTTAGAAACACATTTACAACACTCTATATGATCTATTATCATAGTGTTATATCAATGTCACATCAACAAACCTTGTAGAATGGTGTAATATTTTTAAACCCCGAATCTAATTATGTGTACTATAATTTTAGAAGTTTTGTTGATAGTAAATTTATTCTTACATTATTTAGGACTATTATATTTACCATTATATATCATCATAAATAATTGAAATAATACTCTTTAGATTAATCCTAATTTTGACATTACAAAGGTCCAAATCGCCATTAAATGTATGCATCTTCTTCAGCTCCAATTCAAAATCATGGTTACCCCTATTTTGTTTAAGTTGCAATGCTTGTCCCATAATATCTAAGAGAAAGTTGGTGAATGCTTTCACATGATGACCCTCGACCCTAGAAATGGACATCCTTTCTTCAACTAAAGACAACCACCATTATAGAAACATTCACAATGTATGAAAAATAATTCTAAATGGGATTAGGTGGGTAAGAGATAAAGTCCCAATCATCACAAGTTCCAAGGAAAAGTGCCCATGTGAATTATTCCTTTGTGCTAATGACTATATCTATATATTATATATTATATATTTTATTACATTTATATTTTGTGAAGTATTGTTTTTGTTGTTGTTGTTATCACTCTTTAATATTAATGTCACATTGTCACACCTCCTAGAATGGTGCAATCTTTTTAAACCCTAACCCTAATTGTGTGTACTCTAATTTTAAATGTTGTATTGGTAGTATATCAATTCTCACATGATTGAGGACTATTGTATTTACTATATGTACCATTCTAACTCATCATATAAAATTGAAGTAATAATCTTAATTAGATTAACCTTAATTTTAACATTACAGAGCTAAAAAAATCTACCAAATTTATGCTTATTATTCATCTCCAATTCAAGGGAAAAATCATGGTTACTCGACTAACATGCGTACAATGCAACACCAATCCCATAATTTATAACAAAAAATCCAATGAATGCCTTAAAATGATGATCCTAGCTCATAATAATAGACATGACTAACCACCATTTGCAATGTATACAAATATAATAATTGAGATGAGGGTGGGTAAGGGATTGAATCCCGATATGGAATACAATATATTCCCAATTAATACCATATAGAACTCACACAAACCGTCTATATAATATAAAATGACCATGAAATGTACTAAGAGATTTTCATCTTCTTCCATACACAACAAAAAAAAATTAGATCCCTAAAAATAAACACTATGATTTGGAATGTATTCAACCAAAAAGAACATCATACTCTAGTATGTATCCCTATTTAGATCTCTTGTGTCCCATAATGGAAGATGTTATGAGCGAGTATGCAGAGGCATCTCCCCAGATGACAACCGCCTCCCGAGGAATCAAGGCGGAGATCTTTTGTGTACACTTCGCATGGTGCACAAACTGGTCTATGCTAATATTCTCATTCGGGGATTCACCGACAAATAAACAAACAAAATGAATTTAACCACTCAACTTGAAATATCGAGCGAGGTTTCGATCCTCGAACCTATGGGTTATGGGCCCACCATGCTTCCGTTGCACCACTCATTGATGACATGGCCATCATACTTCAAATATATATATTGTTTCTTTTCGTTAATATGACTCGAATGTAGATGTTTTCTAAAGAAGAGATGAATTAGAATTTCACTATTTTTCTTCTTGAAGAAGAAAGATGCATTGCATTACAGAATTGTGAATGAGATATTTGGTAGGATCTATTTGGTAGAGCACATAATAGATTAACTTTTTAACACTTAGACACCAATACACCACCTCTAGTTGCAATTATTGCCACATTGTCCCAAAATTCAAGATGAGGATAATATTTAAATTATAAATTTAACTACTTTATGGTATTAACAAATTCAAACATAAATATTTCCACGAGTTTTGTTGATCAAAATTTACTTAAATGACCCAATCTCTTGTGTCTATAAGTGTAAATAACTCAAAACACAAGTAGGCCATGTATTCAACACATTTAATATCGAACCCATGCAAGATGGAGAAGCTCTTAATATGTCCAATAGAATAATGGTCTTCAACACATTATCCTTTGTCTTCCAACAATTACTATTGAGTTAACATCAAGTGATTCCATCTCTCTCTCTCTCATGTAAAGTGTTTCCTCTTGACTACTCAACATATTCTCACCTCTTAATGAATGAGGGAAATCATAATGATGCTCGAGGGATCCAACACTCATAACATATTCTACTAAAGATAATGCTGGCTTCATTTATCCAAAATGGGCCCCTGCTCAATTTTGTGGCTAACTCCTTGTGTTCTTGCCTCTCTTGTGCCTCAGTCTACATTTTTTGATTTTTAGGCACTCAAGGCTTTCTGGAAATGGCACCATTAGATAGAGCTCTCTCTCAGCTTTCCAGAAAGGTAAAGTTTTCCTCCTAACTCCTCATATTTTTCAAGTTATGGCTCGGGAGTTTTTGTGGGAAATTTTCCCATTGGAGGCCCGCAGCCAATAGGAAGCTACCACGTGGCAAGGGAGTTCAGAGGTCGGAGGTGAACTTGGAAAATTTTCCAAGTTTTGGTCGAAGGTTCAAATGGAAAATTTTTCATGGGCTGCGGACTAATCACAAAGTGTGACACGTGTCACAAGGGGGAGGTATAGTGAAAATTTGGCTAAGTGTTTGAGAAGGAATTTTTTTAATTTTGGCCTCGCACTACAATAGGAACTCGACACGTGTCGAAGGAGGGTCACGGGTGGCGGAGGAAAATGTGAATTTTGCAAGAAGTTTTTGTAAAAGTTTCAAATGCCAAATTTATCCCACACAGCCTGTGCCCATTGAAAATGGGCCACGTGTCCAATGGAACCCGAACCGGCGGAGGGAGCAGATAAAAATTGGCTAAGGTTTTTTGATGAGTTTTCAAGGGAAAATTTTGGAAGGGGTCCCTTGAGCGAATAGGAACGTAGACAGGTGGCGAAAGAGGTGGCCGGGAGTCGAGCTCGGGTGGAAAATGAAAAATTTGGAAAAGTTTCACCCAAAAATTCAAAGGGCAAAGGATCAGCCCACGTCCCTGTCGACCAACCAAATTATGCCACGTGTCCCAAGTGGTGGGGCACAGGGAGAAAATGGGAAATTTTCCCAAAGTATAAAAAGGTCAAATTTTCAAAGGAAAACCCGCGGAGGAAGAAGGAAGAGAATTCCGTAGCCAATCAGCACCCGACACGTGGCATCCAACCAGCGGAACATGGGATTTTTTTGAAAATTTTCCAAAGAGAAAAAAGGGGTAAAATTTGAAATTTTTTCCCGTCGATCCGTTTTTTGGGCCGTTTTTACCCTAAATCTTCAAACGATCATATCTTTTGATCCAGAGCTCGATTTTCACGTTCTTTATATCATTGGAAAGATGTTGAAATTATCTACATGATTCCATGGTCAATTTTTATTTTTGGTTTAGTTTGGAGAGAGAAAATTCAAAAATCTTCTGGTATGTGTCCATGGCCGAAAATGACATTTCAACAACCAAATTTAATACAAAATGGGTCACATTCTCCTCCAGTATGGTCAAAAATGTTAGAGCATGGGTTTATAAGGGCCTCCATGCTGTTTTAATGCATTTTCAATCAATGAGGAATGGGCTACCACGCTTTTTACGTTTTCTCTCTCCAGGCTCGACCCATGCACCGTAAAAGCCAAATTTGGATCATTTCTTCAAGAGGAACACTTTTTGGCATAGAAAACTTCTTCTTTCACCTCCAGCAAGTGATTGTTGCAAGAATCAGGCCTTTTTCAAGTATTGTAGCAGGTTTATACCTCTTTGATGGTGGAATGCAAGAGATTTTACATGGAAATGACAGTGCAAACTCTGTGAATGCCTTTCAGTCCTCTGTTTGTATTGTTTTACTTCATTTTAAGACCTCTAATTGCATCTATCAGCTTGTGTATGCTTTCCCTTGTTGCATTTCATGAATTTGTGTCTATTTACATGGCAAAAAATGTTACACCACTCCTTTTGGTGCATCACCATCATTAGTTAGTTTCAATTTTTGCATTTCTATCCCCTGTCTCCTCAGCTTTTAGAGTAGGATTAGGATCTCAACCTCTCGTAGTTGTGCAAATACTAGATCTAATCGAGGAGTTTGAGGAACCACCTCTAATCTGGAGATTCCTCTCTCAATTTCACAAGTCCCACACTTGGAGAGAGGTTTCCATGTTGTGCAATCACATTGGATGCCTAAAACATCAATTTAGAACCTTGATTTGCATCCAGGTGTCATGATTTACAACAACAGTTTTGCACTCCGGTGGGACATTAGAGGTCTCATTTTTATCACAGCAAAGTTGATGTGCATCTCGCTGCAATTTTCTTGCTTGAAAACAGCTATAATTTGCATATCTCGCGACTCCAAGGGGAAGAATCAATCTGGTTTCAGCAAGTGCGGGCCTGAAAACTCATTAGAAGAATCAACACAAGGTCAAGAGTTGGAGAAGAATAAGTGTTGTTTGAATACCCGCAGCTATCTCCAAGAAGAAGGCAAAGAGGAAGAAGGGTTCAAAGGCCTCCATCTCCACCAAACAGAACTCTCTCAAATCCTCCACCTAGTAGGCCTTTCATTCAGTCAACAAGGGTTTTAAGACCGATTAGAATGGCACAAAACAACCCCTATGTCAATTTCACAGGCAGCAGCCCACTTGCCCTCAATGCACAACATCCAATTCCAATTGCAGCCTTGAAGAACATCCCATACTTCACTGGAGAGAATCAAACCACTCCAGGTGATCATGTTAAAGACATTGCCAACCTTTGTGCAATTCATGAAATCAATGAGATGCAAGTGGCTGTCAAGTTGTTGGCATCTTCATTCAAAGGGAAAGCATTGCAATGGTTTAGGAGCCTTGGAGCTGGTTCTATCACAAACTAGAATCAGTTATGTATAGCACTTCATGAGCAATTTGGAGAGAAGGGAGACAACTTGTCTCTTTTGGAGCAGCTGACAACCATCAGGAGAGCTCCCAATGAGCAAATTGATGATTTCAACTTCAGATTTCAAAAGACTTGGGAGAGAATTCTAGTGGGAGTTAAGCCAATAGCAGAAGGTGATTTTCTCTACTATCTCAAAGCTCTAAATTCTGATATTTCTATGTTGATTCAGTCCATGGGAGGCATAACTATCCCTATGGCTTATAGCATTGCCATTAGGGCTGAAAATTGTTTGATTCAAGCTGGCAAACTTGCCCCTAGACCTCCCATGCCATTGTTTCCAAGTTTAGAGAACCCAAACACTAATCAAGCACCTAATTTGGCTCCTTCTCCCACCCCTAGAAATCAAAGTTCAAATGAAGCTTCTACTTCATCTCCAAGTGCCCCAAATGAGCTTCAAGAAGTCATGAAGCAATTGCAAAACCTAGGCAATGAGCTGGTTACTCTCAAAAGGTAGCAGGCCCAAGGTTTTAGACCTTCTTATCAGCCCCAAGCTCAGCCTAACAGGCAGCCATACCAACCACAAAGGCCTCCTAATCTAGCTGCAAATATAAATCAAACAATGCCCCTGCCAATAGACCATTTCAGTCCTATAATCCAAATGCCATATCTGCCTCTAAGGCATTGGTGCCAACACAAAACAACATTGCCCAGGAGTATGATTGGTGTTTTCCATGCAATGAACCTCATAACCAATCCATGTGCTTCAATGGTGCTTTGAATCAAGCATTAATGGTGACAACTACTGGTGTGGAGGGTGAGGGCAGTCAAGGAAACAACCAACAACAAGAAACATTCCAACAACAATCAGCCCCAAATGACACCACGTTGGTAAATTGGCAAGCAGAGGATTTTTGTGGCATGAATCAGGCAGTTTCTCAAGGTGTTGCAGCCAACACAAGGTCAAAAAGGAGAAATTTGGGTGAAGAAAAACCCTTAGCTCCAACCAATCCACAACCTTCTATGGCTCCACAAGTGGTTGGCAAACAAAATCCAATTGTAAATGCACAAGGGCAGCCAAGAACAGCTCCTAGGCCAACTCAAATACCAGTTGTTGCTGCCCACGTGCAAGGAGTGAATGTGTAAACAAAGGAACAACAAAGAGATCCTTCATCACCATTCAAGATCATTGATCGATGAAGAAGACAAATGTTAATATATCAATGTGGGAATCCCTATCTATCCCAGTGCCAAAGAGATTTGTTACAAGCTGCCATGAAGGATCAAGCCAACTTCAAATCAGCAAGTTCAGATGCAAGAGAAAGTGCTCACAAATGCTGCCCAGCCTGAGGGGAATCATGGAGGACAGCAAGGTAAAATGTTGAAGCCCCCTCCTTTCTATGTTTCATTAATCATTGGAAATCAGCTTAGTGCACAATTGCATGATAGATTCCAGGGCAAGTAGCTCAGTGATGCCTAAACAAATAGCTGATCAACTAGGGCTCCAGTATGAAACCATATCCAAAGGGGTAGTGTAACTGGATGGGACAGCAGTAACAACAGTTGGAGTGATTAGAAACTTGAGTCTTACCTTGCATGCATGTCCAAATGTTGTTGTTTTACAAGATGTATCAGTCATAGACCTTCCACCACTCTTTGCCCTATGCTTGTCAAGGGACTTCACAGCCAAGATTGGAGGGTATTTGTCTGCTGATTGGTCACACATGCTGTTCAAAATGAGGTATGGAACCAAAGCTACAATCAGGTCTGAACCTATTGCAAACTTCCATATTGAGCCTTACACTCCAAGTCGATTAACGCCAATTGCTCAAAGATTTGATCAAGAAGATCACCCAAGCACTGATGAAGCTGACACCAAGGTTGGAAGCATCTCGGATCTAACTCTTGATGAATGGGAAAACAAGGTACATGCTTTTGATCCTTATCAATAAGTAGAAGAATCTGAGCTAGGGGTCTATTGCATACATGAAGAAAATCAGCCCATTCCTAGCATCACCAAGACGAACCATGAAGATGACAATGAGGTATGGCAGCTGTTTTTCGTTGGGTCAAGGAGTAGACAAGGTGCGGGAGGTGGAGCCATGCTTGTTTCACCTTAAGAAGTAAAGTACTATTTAGCTTTTAGATTTCAGTTTGCATGCTCTAATAACACTGCTGAATATGAAGCCTTGGTGCAAGGGATGCATTGGGCAATCAAGAAGAAAATAAAGAACTTGCAAGTCTTTGGTGACAGTGAATTGATTGTAAATCAGGTCAAGGGACAACATGCTACCAAGAATGATCTACTCAAGTGCTACAAGAACAGGGTATGGGACCTCATGGAAGACTTTGAGGGTTTTGGCATCAAATCCATTCCTAGGAAAGAGAATCAAGCTGCTGACAGGCTTGCAGCAGTAGGGGAAGCTTTGACATTGTGGAAAGCATTCAACAAGACAAGGTACAACCAAACATCCACGTGATTGTGAGGCCTTCAGTGCTGGATAACAATGTCAGTTAGCAAGTGTTTGAGAATGACCAGCAAATCATCCATTTCTTGCAAGAAGAAGCTGAGTTCTCAGCTAAGAATCAAGAAAAATTGGAACAACAAGATGGTGACCAAGTGGTACAGCTTGAGAACTAACAAGCTACCCAAGGACTTATCACTTTGAGTCCATTTTTAATCCCAATGATCAATTTAGGAAGGAGAAAGCAAACATTCAGTCAAGAGAGAAGATTCGGTACCCATCTTGGTGGAAGAGAACAAACCATTGCAAATTGGAAAGATGACAAATGAACAAGAAAGGTATGAGTTCATACAAATTGTGTCAAGAGTTCCCGATGTGTTTGCTTGGAGCTATGAAGACTTGAAAGGTTTCAATCCCAACTTAGCTTAGCATACCATTGAATTGGATCTAAATACTAAGCCTGTTAGGTAGAAACAAAGACCAGTCAATCCACACATGGAGCCTCTCACAAGGAAAGAATTGGACAAGCTGATTGAGTCAAGGATCATATTCCCAATCAAGCATTCTAGTTGGGTTGCCAACTTGGTTCCAATCGAGAAGAAGAGTGGGATATCGAGATTGTGTGTTGACTTCAGAGACTTGAATAGAGCCTCTCTCAAGGACCATTACCCACTCCCTTCCATGGAGCAAATCTTGCAAGTTGTGGCTGGCTCTGAGAGGTTTTCACTACTTGATGGCTACTCAGGCTACAATCAAATTATGGTGAAGGAGGAAGACCAGTTCAAGACAGCCTTCACAACCAAATGGGGAACTTTTGCATACAAGAAAATGCCATTTGGGCTATCCAACGCTGGTGCTACCTTCCAAAGGGCAATGGACATGGCATTCAAAGGTTTGATTAACAACGTGGTGCTGATTTACCTTGATGATATCACTGTTTTTTCCAAGGATGCAGCGAGACCACCTCTCTCATTTGAGACAAGTCTTCACAGGTGCGGGAGATTTGGAGTGTCTTTAAATCCTAGAAAGTGTATCTTTCTTGCACATGAAGGAAAGTTCCTTGGCCATATTGTCTCCAAAGAAGGATTAGCAATTGATCCAGAGAGGGTTGAAGCCATAAGAGCACTACCATTGCCAAGCCAAAAGAAAGCCCTTCAGAGTTTCTTAGGGAGGATAAACTTTGTTCGGAGGTTTGTCCCAGATTTTGCAGCCCTTGTCAAGCCCATCACCAAAATGTTAAAGAAAAGCATGGCTTTCAAGTGGACAATAGAAGGCAAGGAGAGTTTTGAAGCAATCAAAGAGGCCATCTCTCAAGCACCAACTCTCATCAACCCGGACTTCTCTAAGGATTTCATCCTATATGCATTTGTAGGTAAAGATACTATTTTTACCATTTTGGTACAATGCAGAACAAGGGAAATGATGAGCAACCAATTGCCTTCTTCAGCCAGAGCCTAGATGACTATGAGGTGAGGTACTCTTTTATTGAGAAGCATGTGCTGGAAGTAATCAGAAGCTTGAAGAAATTCAAGCATTTAGTCTCAAACAACAAGGTCTAGTTGCTGGTCTCTCATGTTGGGGTTAAAGACTTCCTCCTCAACAAGGATTTGAATGAGAAAAGGGCAGGTTGGATCACCCGTGTCATGGAGTATGACATTGAGATCAAGATCACCAAGCTGGTAAGAGGAAAAGGATTGTGTGAGTAGCTGATTTTGGGGAAGCAAAAAGAAGTATGCAATGAAGAAGAGGCTGTTTTGACAGTTCAAGACAGCCATGAGCCAAGTGGCACTCAAGAAGAAAATAATGCTGTCCCCACTCCTTGCTGGACCCAAGGTATAATGCACTTCCTAAGCACAGGCCTATGCCCTCCAGAGATGAACAAGACCCAAAGAAGACACTTCAGATTGCAGGCTATCCCATATGCCATTGTTGATGGAGTTTTGTTCAAGAAAGATGTGAATGGAGTGCTGCTGAGATGCATTAGCACAAATCAGATTCATAGGGTGTTGGAAGAGTTCCATGGTGGACCAGCTGGTGGTCATTTTGCACCGAGAGTGTCGATCTAAAAATCATGAAGGCTGGTTATTATTGGCCTAAAATTTTCAGTGATTGTTATGCATGGATCAAGAGGTGTAAGAATTGTGCATTCTTCACAGGAAAAGAGAGACTTGCTGCCCTTCCATTGCATCCAATCTCAGTTGACCAGCCATTCATGCAATGGGGTTTGGACTTCATTGGAGTCATTAATCCCAATTCAAGTCAAGGGCACAAATGGATTTTGACAGCCACGGACTACTTCACCAAGTGGACTGAAGCAGTAGCACTCAAAGAAGCAAATGAGTCCAGCATCTTAGACTTTTATGAGGGGATAGCAACCAGATTTGGTATACCTGCTACAATAATCTCAGATAATGCATTGGCATTCATTGGATCCAAGGTGACTGAGTGGGCTGTCAAGAATGGGATCTACCTAAGCACTTCATCAAACTATTACCCTCAAGGTAATGGCTAGGCTGAATCTACAAACAAGAACTTGTTGAGGATCATTAGGAGGACTCTTGATGAGAATCAGAGGTCTTGGCATACCAAACTGAAATCAGCCTTATGGGCTGATAGGATAACTCCCAAGAGATCCACAGGTAACTCTCCATTCAAGCTTGTTTATGGAAGAGAGGTAATCTTGCCCATGTCACTTGAGTTGCCAACATTGGAACTCATGAAGTAGTTAGAGTTGCTAGAGTTTGAGCCCATGGAGGTGAGATATGCGAGAGTTGATGGAGCTGCAGGAGGTTAGAGATCGGGCATCCCAAGCAATGGAAAAGGATCAAGCTTTGATAAAAAGACCTTTGATAGGAAGGCCAAGGATAGATCTTTCCAAGTTAGAGATCTAGTGTTGAAATGGGATGTGGATAGAGCAAAACCGGGAAGGCATTCAAAATTTGATGCCATTTGGAGTAGCCCATACATGGTCACAAAGTGCAAGAACAATAATGCTTTCCAATTGGCCTCATTGGATAGTGAAGAACTACAGATTCCAAATCAATGGAATCTATCTCAAGCGTTGCTTCTAAAGGAAAGTCACCACCTTGTAAATATTAGATTAGATTTTCATTCCTCCAAGTGTTTGTGCACATTGTTTTACTCTAGGTTAGTTTGTTTTCCCTAAGTGCTTTGGCATAGCTTGCTGTCCATGGAGATGTTTTGCAGTCCTTGCTTCCATCGGTGATATTCCATCTTCCTCCTTGCAACATTCTAAGTCAGTTGGGATTCTAAGAAGAAATTTTTTTGACTCCATGCCCAATAGATCGCCTAAGGTAACGGTATTTTCATCTAGCAGGTAGATGACCCTCTCGAGTCGCCAAAGTGTTATCCAAAATGTGCCCCCTGCTCATTTTTGTGGCTAACTCCTTGTGTTCTTGCCTCTCTTGTGCCTCAGTCTACATTTTTTTGATTTTCAGGCACTCAAGGCTTTCTGGAAATGGCACCATCAGATAGAGCTCTCTCTCAGCTTTCCAGAAAGGTAAAGTTTGCCTCCTAACTCCTTATATTTTTCAAGTTATGGCTCGGTGGAGTTTTTGTGGGAAATTTTCCCATTGGAGGCCCGCAGCCAATAGGAAGCTGCCACGTGGCAAGGGAATTCGGAGGTCGGAGGTGAACTTGGAAAATTTTCCAAGTTTTGGTCAAAGGTTCAAATGGAAAATTTTGCCCACGGGGCCCACGGACCAATCAGGGTGTGACACGTGTCACAAGGGGGGAGGTATAGTAAAAATTTGGCTAAGTGTTTGAGCAGAAATTTTTTAATTTTGGCCCACGGACAATAAGAACTCGACACGTGTCGAAGGAGGGTCGTGGGTGGCGGAGGAAAAGTGTGAATTTTGCCGAAGTTTTTGTAAAAGTTTCAAATGCCAAATTTAGCCAAGATGCCCGCGCCCTATTGAAAATGGGCCACGTGTCTAATGGAACCCGAACTGGAGGAGGGAACATATAAAAATAGGCTAAGGTTTTTTTGATGAGTTTTCAAGGGAAAATTTTGGAAGGGTTGGCCCGAGTGAATAGGAACGTGACAAGTGGTAGAAGGTGGTGTGGGGAGTCGGAGATCGGGTGGAAAATGAAAAATTTGGCAAAGTTTTGGCCAAAAATTCAAAGGGCAATGGATCAGCCCACACCTCTGCGACCAACCAAATTATGCCACGTGTCCCAAGTGGCGGGGTGCGGGGAGAAAATGGGAAATTTTCCCAAAGTATAAAAAGGTCAAATTTTCAAAGGAAAACCCATGGAGGAAGAAGGAGAGAGAATTCTGCGGCCAATCAGCACCCGACATGTGGCATCCAACCAGCGGAGCACGGGATTTTTGAAAAATTTTCCAAAGACATAAAAGAGGTAAAATTTGAAATTTTTTTCCCGCCGATCCGTTTTTGGGCCGTTTTTTGCCCTAAATCTTCAAACGATCATATCTTTTGATCCAGAGCTTGGATTTTCACGTTCTTTATATCATTGGAAAGCTGTTGAAATTATCTACATGATTCCATGGTCAATTTTGAATTTTGGTTCAGTTTGGAGAGATAAAATTCAAAAACGCTTCTGGTACATGTCCATGGCCAGAAATGACATTTCAACAACCAAATTTAATACAAAATGGGTCGCATTCTTCTCCAGCATGGTCAAAAATGTTAGGGCATGGGTTTGTAAGGACCCCCATGCTATTTTAATGCATTTGCAGTCAATGAGGAATGGGCTCCCACGTTTTTTACGTTTTCTCTCTCCTGGGCTCGACCCATGCACTGTAAAAGCCAGATTTGGCTCATTTCTTCAAGAGGAACACTTTTTGGCATAGAAAACTTCTTCTTTCACCTCCAACAAGTGATTTTTGCAAGAATCAGGCCTTTTTCAAGTATTGTAGCAGGTTTATACCTCTTTGATGGTGGAATGCAAGAGATTTTACATGGAAATGACAGTGCAAACTCTGTGAATGCCTTTCAGTCCTCTGTTTGTATTGTTTTACTTCATTTTAAGACCTCTAATTGCATCTATCAGCTTGTGTATGCTCTTCCTTGTTGCATTTCATAAATTTGTGTCTATTTACATGGCAAAAAATGTTACACCACTCCTTTTGGTGCATCACCATCATTAGTTAGTTTCAATTTTTACATTTCTATCCCTGTCTCCTTGCAGTTTAGAGTAGGATTAGGATCTGAACCTCTGTAGTTGTGCAAATACTAGATCTAATCAGAGGAGTTTGAGGAACCAGCCTCTAATCTGGAGATTCCTCTCTCAGTTTCACAAGTCCCACACTTGGAGAGAGGTTTCCATGTTGTGCAATCACACTGGAGGCCTAAAACATCAATTTAGAACCTTGATTTGCATCCAGGGGTGCTGCTGATTTGCAACAACAGATTCAACATGCCATAACTTACATATATTTATTAGATGTTTTCTATTTTTGTAGTCCATAATATGATAAAAGAGCATTTTTTATTTTTTTTAATCAAGCACTTTATATCGCACAATGTGATGCATTCTTAGGATTCAACACTTAACATGGGTTGCAAATGATATCATTTCCTATTTAAGGAAAAATAATTGTAAAGTAATACTATGTCATTTTTAAGACCATACCTAAAGAATCGCATATATTAGTTTTTAATTATTATATTTCAGTTGTAATAATTGTTACAAATTTATTAAAAACTAAAAATGCCAAAATCAACAATGTGTTTTGGAAACAGCTTAGAACAAATGTATGCCGTTTGAGCCAAAAAAATTAAATTGCCACCCAAATACATCAACCGCTTTAGATTTAACCATAGATTCAAAATCACTCTATTGTGAACTAATAATGAAAGACTAGAATTGTGAATATTCTGTGTATCTCATTACCTAGTTTCACTAGATTTGATAATTTAAGTCATCATCCATCAATTTGTATTAGAGGATTGATTGATAAATAAGGGCCTCCAAATAATACAGGTATTTTTTTCCCCTTGCACACATAGTTAGTGAATCATTCCATGCCTCTCTGTTAGTGAATACTGCAACAACCTCAATTTTGTCTTCCTAGAGGATAAAAGATCCATTTCTTTTCTTAATTTCATTTCTAAATGATGACACTAATGTCTTTGTCTATATGTTTTATCATAAAATGGTATAGAGCATCGATTTCCACCTTATTTTCCCCCTAATTTCTTTTCATTACAATTTTTCATTCTTTGCAACATCTTATCAAACTCGTTGATCTTTGTAGGTTGTAAATTAAATAATAAGATATATTATCTCCTATTTCTCTATTTAATTATATTTTTATAACCTTATCAACCTTGAATTTTCCTTTTTATAGAGTAATAGGTTCCTATCTTTTCTCAATTTCATTTTCAAATCACCTTATATGTCTAACTCATGCGTAATGCTCATGTGACTACATAAAAATCTATGTATTTGCTAGATTTTTTGTTCTTAACTGAAGTTAAATTCATCAAAACAATGACATCAAGATTGTGCAAAACTCCACCTATGTGCAACATGATATAAAACATCATGTTCGAATGTTTTTTTCAGGGTGAAACAAAGATATAATAAATTAATACAAGAGCATGGTAATGTGGAGCATGGTAGTACATGTTGGGATGTAAATAATAATATCTTGATATACAAGAGGATGGCCAAAATGGAACAAAATCATTAATATCTAGAAATAAATATGATTTCCTTACACACGTAGTTAGTGAATCATTCCATGCCTTTGTGGTATATTGTGATTGGTAATCATGTGTGAGATTAGTGTATGGTCCTAAGGCTCAAATTTAATAATGCAACATTTCCACAACATTACACAATCTTAATGATGACACCGATGTTACCATATATATATGTTTTCTCATAAAATGATATAGAGCATCAATTTCCACCTAAATTTTTCCTATTTTTTTTTCATTGTAGTTTTTCATCCTTTGCAAATCTTATCAAACTCATTGATTTTTTTTCACATTACATGACACTAAACATCCATATCTCAATTTTCATTCAAGTATCCTATAATACATGTTGAATAATTATTATCTAAACCATATGTTGTTGGAATAGGTTTCCCACAAAATAATAAGACGTTTATCTCCCTATTTATCCATTCGAGTTAAATATTTCTAGCCTTATCAACCTTAAATTTGCCTTGCTATAGGGTAATGGGTTCCTCTCTTTTCCCAATTTCGATTTCAAATATTATAGGTACAACTCTTTTGTAATTACCATGTGAATATAGAAAAATATCTATATATTTTTTAGATTTTTTGTTCTTAAGTGAAGTTAAATTCAATAAAACAATGACATCAAAATTGTGCAAAACTCCACTAATTTGAGACACGATATAAAAATCATGTTGGAATATTTTTTACTATAAAAAAGATATAATAAATTGATACAAGAGCATCCGGGTTCATGGACATTCTTACAACCACTTCACAATTTTCTTGTTAAAGGATAAAATATCCCTTTCTTTTCTTAATCTCATTTCTAATTTACCTAATCATTCCAACTCATGTGTAATGGCAATGTATACCATATATATATATATATTAAAATGGATGTTTATTATTAAGTGAAATTAAATTATTAAGTTGTGTGTTGTGGCCTAATGTTTACAAATAACAATCATAATGATAAAACATAAGATGATCATTTATTTTTTGTTTTTAAGACTTGAACTCTAGTCACTTAAGTGAGGTCTCGAATGTTCTAACAAAATAAACTATAATGGATTGTTATTACACCAGTAAATTTGACATTACCTATTCAAATCTTTATATAATAAACTATTTTCCCCTCCTCATCCCAAATTTGGAACAAAATTCTTATTATGAATAAAAACATCTTGATATTGTAGGAACTAAAGTTTGGTAACGTATCCTTTTGCAATACCAAGTTTAGCTATGTTCCCTTGCTAAAATAATGCTCACATTCAAAATTGAATGGGTATATCTCTCTATCCCCTTTGTGACTTTCTCATCTTTACACTCTACTTTGTCATCGATTTTCATCAAATATTATTTAATCAAAGTGATGGGTCATTGTGTTCTCCAATCATTTAACTAACAAGATTTCCTATTAGTGTAATTATAAACCGAGGTCGTGTCTAGGATGTATGCAATGGAGTTTTATGTAACCAGCCTATTGATATTTCTGTTGGGGTTGTGAAATCTTCTAAGTTGGTTCCTAATCTACGGAATCCTAATGTGAATCTACTAAATTTAAATACCGTAATGAAAGGAAATCTAACAAATGCTATACTTCTACTTGAAATTGAAATGCACACACAATACTTAAACAAATGTAATCGTAATTGCAAGATCAAGCTAAAACTTAAGAAAATTGAGATCACAAGCTAATCAAACTTTGCATAGAAGAAACACATATTCTAGATGAAAGAAATGATTGGGAAGACAAATACATTCAACTAAAGATTGCATAAAATATTCAGAAGAATTATCGTAAAACTATATGCATAGATGAACATAAAACAACTTCTTGTCTCCTCGGTTGAGTGGGCCCTTTCTCTCCTCGGGATAGAGGAATTACCAAAGAACTTATATCTCCAAAATGACGTTTACTTATATTAAATTTAAATAAGTTCCATATCATATACAACATATGAGAAGAAATTTTCGAAAGTACCACAGATTTATATATCACAAAGTGTCTCAAAATAATAATAGTTTATCAAGTTCTTAAAGAAGGTGTCTTAATATAGACACAAACGGCGGTTACAGAATCCACCATAGTAGGCGACACTAAAATCTTCCACTAATCAATACTAACTAAAACTCATAAATTCCTATGGGATAGTTAGAAACAAGTCCCATATTGATAGGTCAACTAGTGGAAAAGGTCTTACGCTCTTGCATTCCAGCTTTTCAAACTCGACTTCACAATTACATCAACAACAACGTTCATCATTTCTCTCGCACACATCATCACATTTTTCTCAAAGATAGTTAGTAGGAAGTTTATATGGTAATCAATTTACATGAACAAAAGCAAGGAAAATGCATTAAACTCACTATGATATAACTATACAAAGCATCCCCATGTGTTATATAGTCATATCTAAGTGGTAATTTATCATCAAGGAATGATATAAATGAGCCAAATAATGCACTCATCATTTCCCCTTACTTTACCTATTGCATGTCCCAATGCAACCTATCTACTGCTTGCTTTCCGTGACTAAGCTACTAAGCCATGTCATAATATTCAAAATGATCAAGATATTGCTTCCTCATACCTTTACATCCATGAGTATTCAAGTGACTCGACCAAGGCTATAAAACTCTTGTTTGACTATACGCAACATTGTTTTACAAGTGGTAGTAGGGCTTAAGAGGAGGGGTGGACAAATCGAAGCCCCGCTCATTCCTCATTGTATTGTGTTCTCGGTTTTCTCCGATGACTGCCTAATAATTTTAATGAGGGCATCACCTCGACGCATAATCTAACTCAAGTTCCGAGGGAAATAACCTCCATGCATTTTAGTCGCAAGCTTAGAGTGTCCCATCTTCTCATCACAGCCTTCCCGACTGCCCCCAAGTTTTGTTGGCCGTAGGTTTCAAAATCCTCTACACATTGCAGTAATATTTTTTTGAAGTATTCTCTCCAATACTTGTTTGGTAGTAGAGAGATCGGAAGCTTTTCCTCAAAGCCACATCGGTATGATGTGTAGGATGAATATAGAAACCTATTGTTTGAGTTGTGTGATTGAAAATATTCATTTTCTCACCCCATATGATTTGATTTCACAGCACAGACTGAAAGGTCTTCATTTGAAAATCCCCCACAAATAAGTTAATTAAAAAGTCAAGTACATTGGTAACTATCATATTATGGAGGTAAAACTCACAAAGCAAGTTTTGAATTTTAGGTGCACTAGACTTGTAAATAGATAAGAAACTTTTTCCATCAGGGACTTCGTAAGGATCTTGACTACATAACTGAAAAAACTGCCAAGAATAAAATTGCTCCTAAAGAAACATGCTTTAAACTGAGGAGGGATTTCTACAAGATAAGAGCTTAAAAGCCAGAGGACAAACATAGTCCAAAAGAGAGTAATTTTTGTTTTTCTTCATGTATAATTTTCATCTCCCCTTTTAACTTCTTATTTTTTCATTTTTAATTCTCGCATTCTAAAGAGATATTTGATGGAAATCATGTAAAATACTAAGAACCTTATCCTTCCAACACTTCAAGATACTAAATTCAATTTGTAAAGCAGTTATTTCTCTAACTTTATCCAATGCATATTGGGTAAATTCAGTTTGTAAAGACAAGAGTGTTTCCTCCATACCTTTTAGTTGGGCCTTAAGGAGTGCAATTTCTTCCGATAATTATGAGGAATGACAGCTTGACATGACATGAGGTGATCAATGTCCATTGCGCAATAGGTGTTGGAATGAAATTTTGGGCTTTAGGTATCGGCAATTTATGGAGCTTCGGAGTGAACTTCGGAGATGTAGCCCCACCGAATACCGAGGAAAAGGATGATTTTTAGTGAAGATGGTGTCTCGGTGAATTGTCGTGGGGAAAACCTCATTGTCTCCTCATTCCTACTTCCTCATGGGGGTAGAAACATTAGTGACACCCAACGATCGAGAACTTTCAATTTTATGCAATGTACAAGACCGTAGTGGTCGGGGGCACATAGAAGAAGATGGAGCAAAGGTATTCCTAACTTTAGAATCGGGAGTGGTTGAAGATGAACTTACTTGAGCACCCAATTTTTCCACGTGATCCAGGCGCGCGAAGTTCCTCATTTTTCTTGTGTGAAAGGTGAGAGGATGGTGTGAAAGTGGACCGAGGTGTGGAAGATGTCCCCGATTTTAACTATTTTGTCTTAGAACCCTCCCATACAATAATCCTTTCGAGCCTCCGTTTTGACTTAAAAATAGTTGATGTGAGCACAATAAATGAATTAGCCCCGGGTGTTTCAACACCACTTTGCATCCTCCCGCTTGTATTTTTGGCCAACTTTGATGATGACGTCTACCAAGTATTTAGGTAAATTTAATCTGAGGGCTAGGTTGACGTATCCTTTCTTCAAATGAATAATAATCTTGAGTGCATCACCACCTAGCATAGAGGGCTTTTCCATCACATATGAAATACCCGTTAATCCATTTGGCTATCTCTCTCTAGATGCTGGGAAGATTATCCCATTTAACGCCTTTTTGAACACCCCAGGGGTTAGGATAACCTCAGGGAATACCTCACCCTCCTCATGAAATAGAGCAAGAAAGTTTTTGAGGGGAGCATTCGTCATTACTTTCAAGCCAAAATCTGACAGACCGGATAGTTCAGAAATTACCTGACTGGTAATCTCAACTCGCTTCCCTCCAACTCGTGAGCAGGTGTAACCTCAAAATTTTCTAGAACTCCTCCACAACACCCTCATCAAAACCTTAAAATTTCCAAATGAAGTCGAGCCATCTTGAATCATAGAAGACCTGCGAAAGCACAATGTTCCCGAGTAATGGGTCCGTGAATCAGCTTAGATTTCTTCTTTTGCCCAATGTTGAAGGTAAATGAAACTAGATAGGATAGAAATAAGACGCCCCAAATTATTTGTTTAATGATAGGTAGAATGATATGCTCAATACTCATGAAGCAATGGAAAGAAGCAGCTTGAACTTATTAATTTGAATTGCACCTGAATCCTTGAATTACGTAAAATCAGAGCAAAGTTGGCGGTGTAAAAAGGCGGACAAGAACAACCATTCGTGAGAGTTTATGATATGCAAGATGATGCACATCCCATCATTTGAAATTGAATTTACACCTGTCCTTCCTTATAGAATGTGACACATATGATGTGTGTGGAAATTATGATTCATTACGCCCTTATTCCATCATACCATAGCATTGGATTTGGAAGGATATCTATAATAAATATATTGATCATTACATTATGGATGCAATTATGACAAGTGCACACATGGGGGAGTGCTTTATAAGGAAATATCTATAGAGAGTTAGGATGCACTTACCCATGCCAAGTTTAGCGGCCGGTATCCATAGATTCCCACGTCTCATAGTCAGTCGAGATTAAATGTGATTAGTGGAAGCTAAACAATGAATATTTATACATTTATTGAAAATAAAATAGGTAACCAAGGGAAGAAGATTAAATTCATGACCATCCTCCTTTATTGAAATCTACAGAAACGATTACTCCGGTGTTCGAGGGGCGAAGAGCCGCCTCGATGCATGTCCATGCTCATCATAATATCACTTTGGTGAAAGTTGTCTTGTTAAGAGGCCGTTGGTAAATCCTAAGTCTGTGTCCATTCACATAAAGAGTCCTTTTATTTCCATCGATTGGTAATAGCCAAATAGATCCATTATCAAACACTCTGTTGATCTAATAGGGGCCCAACTAGTGTTTCCGTAACTTACCTTTGATTTAAATGATATCTACAATCAAAGAGTAGGACCTAGTCCCCTTAATGAAATGTCTTGGATTTGATATGAGCATCGTGTCAGGCCTTTCTCTTATGTTGAAGAATTTATATCTTCTGTTGTGCCTCCATCCACATTTCATATAATTCATTCAGCTACATAACTTGTTCGTGGCTTTGTGCTTCATCCGAGATCAATGCCAACTTCAAGTGTTGTTCTCTAGGTTCAAAATTCAAACTCAAAAGGTAACCATGGATTCTTCCTAAATACCAACTCATAAGGTGAAAAACTAGTGGTGGTTTTCTAGGTCATGTTATAGGCCTAGATTGCCTCGAAATTTTTGGTACCCAATTTTCCTCCTGGCACAAAGACTGACCACTTTAGTCATAATATTATCAAGCTCTCGATTGGTTACTTCCACATGCCCATTGGATTGGGGGTGATAGGGTGATGATTTTCGGTGCTTAATTCATAGAATTCCAAAAAATCCTTAATCATGTTTGAAAAAATTGAGGACCTTGATTAGATACAATGGCCCTGGCACCCCAAATCACAGCAATATCCAGTTATATAGAAAATCAGCAATAACATCCACATTGGCAGATGCCAATGCTTGAACTTTAGCCTATTTAGTGACATAGTCCTTGCATACCAAGAGGTATTCTTTACCGAAAGATGGGGGATCAAAAGGTCCAACAAAATCAATTCCCCATTTCTCAAATGGTCCTAAGACCAACTGAGGATTAAGAGGCATTTCCATTGAAAGTGTGGGCTTCCCCATTCGTTGGCATGCATCACACTACCATACATATTTTTTGACAGATTATGGAGGGAAGGCCAATAGTACCTAGCTACAAGGACTTTGTGAATTGTCCGCTTCACCGAATAATGCCCGCCTTCTAGCTCATCATGACAAGCTCACAATACGTCATGTAATTCATCTTCTCGAATGCACTGCGAATAACCATATTAGGACAACATTTGAATAAAATTCCATTACACCATTTATACGTTGTAATATTTCTAACCAGTCTCCATTTATCTTTATGAGTGAAATAGGCAAGAAACTTTCCTTTTGTTAAATAATTCGCAAGATCGGTGAACCACAGAGTCTTAGTTGATATAGCAGATAAGTGTTTGTTGGGAAATTGATCCTAGACTCGCTTCATCATTACCTAAAACATTTAATCTTAAAAGGAAATCAGAAACAACATTAGATTTACTCGCTTATCAATAATGGTAAGATTGAATTCTATAACAAGAGTAACCTCAAATAATCCTACCACCAACCACCGGTTTATTCATCAAATATCGAATGACAGAGTGGTTAGTGTAAAGAAATTTTTTATACCCAAAGTGATGTAATGACGAAATTTGTTCAAAGGGTATACAACAACCAAGAATTCCTTTTCCATTTTAGTGTAATTCCTTTCCATAGGAGTTAGGTTCTTACTTGATAAAGTAAATGGCATACATGTGATCTTTTACATCTTTTTCCCAAGGACAACACCCATGGCTGTATTAGAGGCATCAATGTGGATATGGAAAGGTTGTCCCCAATCGGGCCTTGTAATATGGGGACAAAGTGGTCATCTTCTTTTTGATAGAATCAAATGTCTACCGACACTAAGGGAACCATTCAAAAACATAATCTTTTATTAGCAATGAGAACATAGGTGCAACAATTTTATTGAAATATTTTATGAATCACCGATAATACCCTACATGACCAAGGAAAATCTTGATGTTAGTATGATTAGATGGTGTAGGTAATTGAGTGATGACTGATATATTTTTGGGGTCTACTTGTATACCTTTGGCGACACATGATGACCTAAGACAATTCCTCGATCGACCATCATCGACATTTTTAATGACTCGTAGATAGTTGGTTTTGCTCACATCTACTCCCATACTTTCTCAAGGTTATTTAGAGATTAGTCAAAAGTGGATCTGTCACAACACCGAAGTCATCCATGTAAACTTCAACATAATCATTAGTAAGATCTGCAAAGATGGCCAAGATCGCTCACCGAAATGTAGTGGGTGCATTAAAAATTCCAAAAGGTAAGACTTGATAAGAAAATGTACCCCAGGGGAAAGTAAAGGTAGTTTTATCTTGATTAACAGGGGTAGTACTAATTTGATTATACCCACTAAACCCATCCAAGAAACAAAAATATTTCTTACTAGCAAGATTTTCCAAAACTGGTCAATGAAAGGCATGGGAAAATAATATTTCTTGGTGGCTTTGTTAAGTTCACTATATTCTACACATATTATCCATTTACCATTTTTCTTGGGAACTATAACTAATGGGGAGACCCATTGATTATCGATATGGGGTAGATGAATCCTACCTTTAGCAATTTTTCTATCTTACTTTTGACTATATCTCCGAGTGCTGGGTTGATTCTTCGTTGTGGTGCGTTATGGGTTTAACATCCTCAGTGTAAATATGGTGTGTATAGATGTTAGGATGAATTCCCTTCATATCAGTGTAATCCCGGAAAAAGTGTGGAAATATTTCGTTAACACTTCGAGAACCCTAACTTCTGGTTGGCCTCCAAATCATTACTAATAGTCAACTCTTTTCCCATGCCTACAGGAACCTGCTTGGCATCATTCAAAAGAGTGATATCTACATTGGTGACTAAAGAGTTTAATGGATAAACATGGGGTTGAAGCATGTGTAGAATAGGTATATTGTCAAGAGACAAAATATTGGTCAAAGGACAATAGAAATTAGATATTGAATATTCTCCAATTATAAGCATAGATTTCTTTACAAGACTTACCATAAGTATTATCTAACAAGGAAATAGCATCAAACATGTCGAGAGTAGATGGGTCTATGGATAGAGTTCCAATTTCCATAGCCAGAGTGCTGATTTCCCTAGTCACAGAGCCCTCTCAGTATCGCCTAGCTGCAGTGCGGGTGACTCAACAACTTCCGCCATGTGGTTTTGTACTGAATGGTGGCCAAATAAGAACTCAAAGAGTTAGTATCCAAAGAATCTACCCAAACATGGTCACAATTATTCACATAAGGCTGGGCAGGAGGGTATAGTAAAATATGTTTGGATTTCTACCCATTTAGAATAGTCATTTTTCCTGACCTACATTCAAAATATGCAGCGAAAGTGGCCAACCAGTGGTCTTCCTAAGATAACCAGATATCCCAATTTTTGAGATTTAGGTCAGTAAGACCATAAAATATATAGGATAATCCCAGATTCAACAATGACCATTATATCCTCAACCACACCATCAAGTACAAATAATGGATTGATCTGCTAGTTGAAGAACAATATTGGTAGGTTATAGCCTTGTTAATGAAAATAGATTAAACATTTATGTTGTGATGACATTAATGGCAGCACCAAGATCCACCAAAACATTAGATATTGACTAATTGTTTATACAAATAGTAATAGCAGGCTCTCGGGATCCCCATATTTTGGTGAAGTAAGGTTTCCAGCTACTAGATCGGCCAAATTTCCTTCCACCCTAACAGTTTTTGGGTATTTATTTTTCCTCCTTGGTGTTTTTATACACCCATTTCTAATGGTTTGGTTCAATTCAAGAATGTCCCTTATTTCTCGTAGAAGTGGGACCTCAATGTGCACTTTTTCAATTCCTATATGAGCATTGTTTCATCTGCAATTTGAGTGTCCTGTAACCACTCAGGGAAAGGAGCTTTATGGGTATTCTGGTTAAATTCTTGACCATTATGAGTGTTTTGTGTATGTGGAGAAGGTGCAGATCCCAAATTTTCCTCAAGTGTCTCTTCCGTATCAGTGTCTACAAGAATTTATGTGATAAAATAGGAGGATTCAATGTTTTTCTAGACCTCGGTCACAAATTACCAATAGTATGAACCGACATTGTTTTACTTGGGCTGCCGCTTCATCAATTGAATCTATCTCGCGATTCTTAGGATTTTCTACCAGGTTGGGCTAAAGTTGTGTTTGTGTTGCTTGTTCATGTTGTTGGTATTCTTGTGGTGGGGCCATTAAATATTTTTGTGGCTGTTGGAATCTCCTTTGTTGATTAATGTTTTGTGGTGGTGCCCATGGCTGGTTTTGGTTATGACTCGTTGGGGCCGCCACCGTTGGTTGTGCCATGGACTTTCTAGGGTTGGTGGTGCCCAACCCGGTGAGTGTATGGATTCATCCAAGGTGGTGGATGTGGATAATTCATCCAATTTGATAGTGTCCACTTAGGCTGTCCCTAAGGGGGTTGAGAGGCCTAATTAGGCCATGACATCCTCCAGGGGTTCGAGCAGTCTAGATGGGAATCCAACTCGCTCATTTTTTCTTTGAACAAAGTTTAATTCTACATAACCCGAGAGAAAAATTCAAACCTCCTTTCAACTATGGTAAAAGGGTGTAATGCTTAGTGTCATGGTTAGTAACTTCATAGATTAAACACATGTCTATGAAATCCAAAGGACATTCTCTCAGGGGTTGTCTCTTCCTACACTTAGGGCAGTATATGTCTAGAGGTTCTTTGGCAGGATTGGCTTTGGTTTTGATTCCATCAATGGTTGATGTTAATTGTAGTAAGATGTTTATTTTCATGTTATCCATTTCCTCTAGAAGTTTAGAGGTACCCCGAGTGAGTTTAGATGTTTTTTTCTTCTTATACCCCCTTGTGTTCTAGAGTAACTTCTCGCATAACTAAGTGATTTTTTCCATGGTAAGTTAATGCACATATCCTCCTCCCATGAGATGGAGGGAATCCTTGGTTTCCTTTTCATTCCTTTAAGAAAAACCGTTTTAGTAATGTCTGCATGTAACTCATAACCACTTTGTCGGTGGAGAAAGAGAAATCTATCCAGATAATCCTCTAGATTTTCATCTTCTTTTTCCGTATCTAGAAGAACTCTTCTTTCCTATCCCTTCCCCTGCAGTAGTCTTGGTATTTATCCAAAAAGGTTGTCTCCATGGCTTCCCAAGAATTAATGGAGTTAGAGGGAAACCCCATGAACCATCTCATAGTAGAGTCTTTGAGAGTGGAAGGAAAAAGTTTGAGTTTTTGATTGTCTGTTCTGTAGTCATATGTCTGCACAAAAATTTGAATTCAAACAAGAACCGATCGGGGTATTCCATATACATGCCTCGAAAGATGGGGATGATGGATGGTGAGATATTTTTCATGGGTGCATCCTCATCCTCATCCAAGACAATGGGGTAAGTAAAGGTCCAACCCAAGGGGTGGTATCCATTATTCCCATGGTCCCCCATTTATGAGTGTTGACCAAAGGATACATAATGCTCAGAAATGGTTCTAGGTGTTGTGTTAGAGGTATGTAACTTATAATGTTTTATATGTGTAAATTATATAGATAGATTGGTTAAATGTTGCATGCTATAAATATCCCTTGATCGTCTTGTGGCCTATGCATCAAGGGTGGTTATTGAAACAAGGCCCAAGACATCTACTGGTTGCATATATGAACTCCATTAAAACCCATAGCATGAAAAGTGAAAGAAATGGCGTAGTGTGCTTATGGTTTCCCCGACAATGATGCCAAAAATGATGGGTCGTTATGTTCTCCAATCATTTAACTAACATAATTTCCAATTAGTGTCATTATAAACCAAGGCTGTATGCAATGGATTTTTATGTAACTAGTTCTTGTTGATATTTCTGTTGGGGTTGTTGTGAAATCTTCTAATTTGGTTCCTAATATATGAAATCCTAATGTGAATCTACGAAATTCAAATACCGTAATGAAAGGAAATCTAACAACTATACTTCTACTTGAAATTGAAGTTCACACATTACTTAACAAATGTATTCGCAATTGCAAGATCAAGCTAAAACTTAAGAAAAGTGAGATCACAAGCTAATCAAACTTTGCATGGAAGAAACACATATTATAGATGAAATAAAATGATTGGGAAGACAAATACATTCAACTAAAGATTGCATAAAATATTCTAAAACAAATATTGCAGTAAGAATTATCATTTTACCGTATGCATAGATGAATATAAAACAACTTCTTGTCTCCTCGGTTGAGTAGGCCCTTTCTCTCCCTTGGGACAGAGGAATTACCAACAACTTAGATCTCCAAAATGACATTTACTTATATTCAATTTAAATAAGTTCCATATCGTATACAACATATGAGAAGAAATTTTCTGAGTACCACATATGATATATAACAAAGTGTCTCAAAATAATAATAGTTTATCAAGTTCTTAAAGAAGGTGTCTTAATATAGACACAAAATGTTATAGAATCCGCCATAGTAGGTGGAACTAAAATCTTCCACTAATCAATACTATATAAAACTCATAAATTCCTATGGGATAGTTAGAAACAAGTCCCATATTGATAGGTCGACCGGTGGAAAAGGTCTTCTACCCGCATTCTAGCTTCAAACTCGGACTTCACAATTACATCGACAATAACGTTCATCATTTCTCTCGCACACATCATCACATTTTCCTCACAAAGACAAAGCTTAGTAGGAAGTTTATACGGTAATCAATTTACATGAACAAAAGCAAGGAAAATGCATTAAACTCACTATGATATAACTATACAAAGTATCCCCATGTGTTATATAGTCATATCTAAGTGGCAATTTACTGATTGAAGGAATGATATAAATGAGCCAAATAATGCACTCATCACAAAGTAGTAAAGTATCCCTCTCCATCATTCTATAACATTATATTTGGCATCACACTTCTCATGTCCAAGATTGTACAAGTTAGACAAGATGTGAAATAAAATCCTAGACAACTTGTACGATCTTAACATTTCACATTCTCTAATTCTATTTTCAATTGGAATATCTTTATTGTGTCGTATCTTATCTTCAATATAAATTTAGAACTCACCTAACACTCTTACAAGATCCTATTATAAATATCATTCCAAAATCATTTAAGGTTCTCCAAATTTTTCTCAAATCGATTGCACTTCAATTAGAGCAACCCCTACTATAGGTCTAAATAACTCAATGAGGTCAAAGAGTCTAGCTTTTTCAATTCTAAGTCTGCAAGAGAGAAAAGTAAATCCAAGTATTGTCAAAGCATTTCAATGGACAAAAGGCTAGGTCACGTAGCTTAGTCACACCAAATCACACTATTACCACATTGGGTACATTATATAATATACAATTATCTTGTTATAATTTTATTAAAATAATTAAGGGAAACATTAAACTTAAATAATCTTGTTATAATTTTGTTAGATCACACTCACACTTACACAAGTACTTAGGAAAAATACATGAGGCTTGATCCTACATGAGGGCATGTAGTGCAACACTTGGATTGGTTTAAATTAGTCAAATGCCAAGGCTAGTCCTACCTTACCACACACATGATTGATATTTTTTGTTTTCTATTTATTTTATGAAGGGCATTGTAGGTTTCTATAGTTTCAACTTTTTTCAGTAGGTGAACAAGAGTGAAGATACAAAAAGGGAATTTCAAGAAATCGAAACACACATGAAAGTTTAGATCCCAATTGTAAAAGGTTATAAGACCATACAATTATAGTAAATACGCTAAAGTTCCAAGTTTGGACTATACAATAGCTCTATAGTCATGACACTAAGTTTCCGTTTCATAATTCACAACAAAGCGTCTTCAATTTTTGATCTACTTTTTCCACCTATATCGCACAATTGGATATTCTATATTTTGACTTTGTATAACTAATTATTAAGCTCATCTTATGTATTTGAGTTATTGTTTATCATTTATCAATCATTGTAAGTATTAATGCATTATTTTGGTTATGGATGGGTAATTATAAATATATTAGATTAGACTAATATGATATTACAAATTCTTACATCCTCTATATTATTGTGCACTTTCCATTTTTAATTAATTAGGGTGTAAACATTTTGTGAACCCAAATTTTGAATTGAATCTATTTTTAAAACCTAAGGCATTTTAGATTTTGATTGGTTTCAGCTTACCATACGATTTCTCTTTATGACCTTTCGACATAACAATTAGCTTAATCAACAACCTATTCAACATACCAATATTTTCCTCCTACTTGCAAGTGACATGCCCTCATAGACTCTTCTTCACCCATGTTTCCAAAATCCCATCTATATTTTATCATAATGTGCATGAGGTGCATTTGAATAGAAAAAATAGTGAACATTATTTTAATAATGATCATAATTAAGATGAAAATGTAGACCAATAACAAGTTGAGATATTTTATAATATTTGTGCTCAATGCCATGAAAAATCTATATCATATTGAAAATCTTATCTAAATTATTCTTTCTACTGTAATTTCTCATGATCAGTAAGATAATTAGTAGTCCCTTTTTGGACCACATCCTATGTTATTCCTACATATGTGGTGTCCATTTCATTAGGGGCATCTAATCCTCCATTTCATAGTATTTCTATGTCTATTCCTATGACCACTACTATTCCTACATCTCCGATATACACTCATAATACCTCACATGCTTATTTTTTATAACACACTGGATCTTGATTCCCTTGTTCATGTTTTGTAATCTCTAATTATACAATTACAACAAGGCACAACCAATTCATTCTCATGTTATGGATTCCACTCAATTTTTTCATAACCCAATTGCACCCAAAGTGGCTTCCTACCCTTTACCTATAATTTTTTTTACTCATACGGTTCTTATTTATGATGACAAGGGTGATCTTGAAGAGAGAAGATATATATTTCATATTAGTTTCTTGGACTATTATTCAAATGATAAATTACTTGCCAAGATCTTTCCTTGAGTCTAACATATTTTCCCCTACAATGGTTTTATGATCTACCAATGCATTTTGTAGAGACATTCACTCTCTTAGCTAATAAATTTCTTGCTTAATTTTATATCAACATTCGAGGAAAAGTATATTCTCTCAAATGGTGAAATGGAAATGTAAATTTTCTTGTATTTTTATTTGATTTTTTCTATTTTTTGTCAAGTATTCATTGAGTTTTTTTTTCATGTTTGAGTATTCCTCCATGGGGAGCATTCAAAATTTCTTCTCCTATTCATATTTTGGATCGTCTATATCAATAAAGAAATAAAAATAAATATACATTAAATAATATCAAATGATGTAAGTCTAAATTCCATTCCACTGTTCATAGTTTCATCTCAAAGATGTAGATGTGGAGTCAGAGAATTGTATGTTAAATAAGTAAGCTACTCACTCCTGATCTTATTTATTCCTATAGGAACCTCTTAAAGTGGAGGTGAAAAAAATAAAAATTAGGAAATATATATAGAGAGTAATCTATTTATGTGTTGGGAGGCGACAAAGGGCATCCCTAGAAAAGTGTAATAAATCACCTAGTTTTCTAAAATAACAAGTGGTAAAATGTGCCATAAAAATTTAGCTTGTGACCATGTTGTTATACGATCATATGAACACATAATTACATAATAATAATGAAATTATAAGATGGTGTGAATTGCTTTGAGGTGTGGAGTTTAGCATTCGTGTCACCTACAATCTCATCACCATATGATTTGTTGTAAAATTTATTCATGAAATGAAATATTTTGGATCATTCCATTAAAGATGTAACACATCCTCCATGAACTCCTTAAATTTTCATTAATGACATATTAAGTGGGATTTGTTGGAAATTTCCGCATGTGACTAGAGGTAGGGGAACCACATTAGGTGGAGGATGTCCCACAAGGGCCCACAATTTTTTTTTGAAGCTGATTACAACATAGGAAAGAAATATAAGGTGTTGTATCTTTGAAGCGACAACATCAAATTTAGAAAATGGAAGTATATAAATAAGGGGAAAGGTGGTTTTCATATCTATGTAGATAAGGTGAATAAAGTGTATACAAGATCATATGTTGTGGATACATACAAGTGAAATTAAAAAAAGAGGAGGTGCAACATTAAATTTATACTAGGATATACCACAAAAATATGCCACCTTAATAAACCCCAATATAGAAACAATACAAATACATCCTATTAGGATTGACTTATTTTAAAAATAAGGACACAAAACATTATAAAAATACTGAGATTAACATTAACGGGATTAATTACCCCTTTGAATATAAAGTTTGAGAGCACTACATTGACTTGTGTAATGTGGTTTGGGTAGAGAGGAAAACATGCAAGGGGATGTGTGGAGCAACTTGTATGCTATCTTAATTTGTCTATTTTTTTGAAAACGATCAATAAGAAACTTACAAAGAAAGCTATGAAATTATTAATTATTAATATTTAAAAACATATAAACACATGTAAGTGGCTGTCAATTTTTAACATGGGAAATTTAGTGTTTATGGTGTAATGAATCTAGAGTGTTAAAATCACCCTCACTACAATCACAAGAGGTTGTATCACGGTGACTAGGGGTGTACAAATCCAGTTCATTGCAAATAAGGGATAATGTTAAGTTTGTTAGAGTTTTCATTTGTGGTGTAATGTATGCTATCTTAAATTGTTTTAAGTTTTTGTGATGGGAGGAGTGAATAATGTTGTACAACTACAACATTCAAGAAAGAGAACTTTATATTGTGCCTTGATGCACCATTTTATGGCCTTTAATCCAACTACATCCATGTATCATTTTAATTCATTTATCCTTCATCAATATCCTTACCATTTGAACCTCACCCCATATGCACACTTCTTCATAGGTGAATGATAGAGGCACATAAGTTGCAACAATTTGAGGGTGTGACTAAAAACAAGAGTTGTTAGAAATAATCATAACCCTAAATTATTATGTGCTCTACGAATTTAAATTTAAATTTGAACTAATGATGGGGAAATTTATAGGGAGGAGAGGAGAGATGAAGAAGGGAATTGAGGGTGTTGAATTATACATTAATACATACATACCTCTATTAATTTTTGATCACTAATATTTTAAAGAACAATCCATTACATTTTCATTCATGCCATATAATTATTTCTGTTTTACATACATTGAGAATGAAGTTAACAGGATTGTTTAGTTTTAATTATATGTGACATTACATTTCAATAGACCCGACCTACTACTGAATAATAGTATTGAGGTCTTTAACAAGTAAGAGCCTATCTATAACACTATTCAACCTATAATGCTGGGTGAATTTGATCAATTCCTATGTTAAATTGTTTCAATTTAGGATGATTCATGAAAATAACTTAGAAATACTTGAAATAACTATTTCATACAAATTGTATGTTTACAATACAATTATCATCATCATTCACATGCATGCACACACGCGCACACACACACACACGCACACAAACACACACAGTGAAATAACCATATGGTAATATTTTATTAATGGTATATTTTATATTTTAATATGGTATATTTTATAGTTTAATATTTTATATTTTAATAATAGTATTGAGGTCCTTAATAGGTAAGAGCCTATCTATAACACTATTCAACCTATAATCTGGGTGAATTTGATCAATTCCTATGTTAAATTGTTTCACTTTAGGATAATTCATGAAAATAACTTAGAAATACTTGAAATAACTATTTCATACAAATTGTATGTTTAAAATACAATTATCATCATCATTCACGCACCACACACCCACCCACACACACCAACACACACATAGTTAAATAACCATATGGTAATATTTTATTAATGGTATATAAATAACATTATTTTGTATTTTTGAAGGATGATATAAATATTTAATTTATTATAAATAAATCTATTTTATCATAAAGTATAATTATAAATAGTATTAAAACTTTAATTTTTTTAAAATTTAGAAATAGTATAATTTTAAAATAATGTTGTACTACATTATTTTTTTTTAATCATACGAAGGTGTTTCTCAATCAACATCATTAACTAGTCCATCATGGCATGGATAACTGGGCCTTACACAAGTGGGAAAAATGGATTTTTCGAGAAAATATCAAAATAAAGGGATTTTTCTACACTGTAACTTAAATGCATGTCCCACACCTGTGTTAAGACCCACACTTGTTGTAGAAACTCATATTGTTCCTACCAAAATAATATTTTCCATCTTTTCTCCTATTTATTGTCTTGAGGTTGCTCACATTATTCATGCTAATCCAATTTTAGATGACTCGGTTCTATAGAAAATTCATCAGAAGCTCCCAAATTCGTCAAATCAACTAAGATGAGTTCCTCTACCTAGGCCTCGATGAGGTTGATGAATCCATTTGATGTATCTGCTACACTTATACACCAACTTAGGGACACTTTCTTCTACAAAATAATTGCTTCTCCTAACCCTTTGATAAAAATCCATCCATTAAATATGAATGAATTTTAGCTAAACTAGCTTGGTTATGGCCAATTTCTCCAGAGAAAACCTCTAATTAGGATAAAGACTTGTGTCGAAGAACTTCAAATCATAGATATCAAAAAAACTATTTCTCAAATGCTTAGGCACCACAAATACAACATCTAAGAAAAACACATTCTATAATGCCTCATTTTCTAGCTAATTTGACAGAGAAGGCAACACTAGAAAATGCACTATTTTAAATCTCCCATTTTGAATGAGGTTGACATGATGTTGGGAAAGGTTAGGAATTTGTAGTGTCCACATTCAAAGTACCAAAGTACAAGACCAAAAAATCCAGGATAAGTTTTTTTACTTTCATTTGCTTGTTACAAGATACCACTTGGGCTAACGTAGAATAATACGACATCACACTAGATGCTTACACCCACATGGACCCACACATACAACAAGATAACACCACATGTACATCAATGCCACACTTCCTCAAACAAATGAATACAAAACTATGACCTGACCATAATATGAACTCAACATAGGCATGTTCCACAACACGGTCATTTTCATGGTTTACATATTTATTATAATTAAGTTCTCATTGTATAGTTTTATAGGTTCAAAGAGAATTAAACATGTAAGGGCATAAATTCTGTTTTTCAAAATTTCATATACTTTATTTCACATAGCATTTATAATGATTATTTCAATAAATCCTGACATATTCCACTCTAAGAAACTAAATAATATATCTCTTATTGAATCCAATATTACTGGTTTTGGATTCTAAAACGTTAAATATGTGCATTTATTATAATTCAAAATTACATATATTGGAATACAAAATTATAGATATTGGAATCCAAAAATTAAAATATTGGAACCCGTTATGCTAGAGGTTTTGGAGTCGATATATCGATTACGGATTCCATTAATGAATATGGGTGAAATTGTTTAATACTTTATCTACGATTTGAAATATGGTTCTTTTCAGTCGTGAAAAGGTTTTTGGATTGAAATAAGGTGATTTGAATAATTTAAATGCCTAACAGCTTAACGAATGCTAGGATTTAATTACGATTTGAAATATGGTTCTTTTTAGTTGTAAAAACCTTTAAGATTGAAATATGGTGATTTGAATAATTAAAATGCCTAGCAACCTAACGACCACTAGGATTTATTTACGATTTGAAATATGGTTCTTTTAAGTTGTTAAAATCCTTTTATGATTGAAATATGGTGATTTGAATAATTAAAATTCCTAACAACCTAGTGGCATCTTAGGCTTTATTTACAATTTGAAATGTGGTTTATTTCAGTTGTAAAAATCCTTTAGGATTGAAATATGGTGATTTGAATAATTAAAATTCCTAGCAGCATAACGTCCATTAGGATACAACATAAAGGAGATGTAAGACACTTCCAAGTTCTTTTAGAATGATATGATTGAATCCAAGCATAACCAAAGAAATACTAAAGATGTTTTGAAGAAACCATAGAGGGCAACAATCAAGATGTGGAGAATAAGCTAGTGATGCTTTTGGATTATGAAAAGTTTGATCTTATTAAATTGTTTTTATTGGTGTACTCATCTACCTAGGAAGAGGATCAAAAGAAAGGAAGAAGATTGAATATGAAATGAAAATGGGAGAGCCTACTCTTGCTACTATCCTTGAGTGGCTACATGATACAAGGGCCATTACTAGGGAATGTTAGGAGAGTATTCACCACAACATCAGGTGGGAAGCTAGGAAATTAAGATATGATGGTGGAGATATAGAGAGGGGGAGGGAATGACGGGAGATAGAGAAATGGAAAATAACTGGTTAAAAGGACAATGTCAAATGTTGGATCTGGATAACATTTCATTCCACCAAGTGTGATTACTAATGAAAAATAAGAGATGTGAGATACCTCTAAGTTCATTTAGAATTATGAGGAAGGTTATGAGTAAGTTCATGTCCTTGATTTGAAGCCAAAACCCTTACGACAAGGGGATGGAATTGTCAAAATATTAGATATGTCATATTGGATAGAGCCTATAATCACGGGAATGAATAAACTAATATAGTGCATAATAGAGTGTATGAAGCTTCACTATTTACCAATGAGATTTTGATTTTCGTGCATAACCAAGGTCTTTGGTAAGACCAATGTTTCATTTTAACCATACTTCAACAAATTACTCTCAATATGAGTCCAGATGGTTCCATTGATTCGAGTAAGTTTAATATTGTTTACGTGAAACCTATGAAAACACTTCTTGTTGAGGTGGTAGGAGTTTATGAAATCTTTAAATTCCCACCACCTATGAAACTAGTGCTTTCATAGGTGCCACATAAATAATCATAAACTTAATCACTCACTAGAACCATCTAGACTCATATTGAGAGTTATCTATTAAGAATGGTTAATATGGCAACATTGGTCTTATCAACACCTGTGGTTATGCACAATTTTTTTATCATTGGTAAATAGTGCAGTTTCATACACTCTTCTCTACACTCTATTCACTTATTTAATTCCCTTGAATGCGAGGCTCTACCCAAGTGGGCATATTTTCGATATTTTGAAAATTTCCTTCCTTCTACTAGTGGTTTTGGCTTCAAATATGGGACATTAAATTCCTCATGAAATTTCGTGATCATTATAAATGAACTTGGAGGTAGGTCAAATCTCTTCTTTTACATTAGTATCCCCCTTAACGGAATGAAATGATATCAAAATCTAACATATAATGTTTTCCTCTCAATCAATTATTATCAATTTCTCTATCTCTCCACCTCTCCCTCCCCCTCTCTCCATATCTACCCTCATCTCTTAATTTAATAGCTTCCTCCCTAATTTTACGTTGAAGATTTGTATGCCATTCCTTGGAAGAGACCCTTGTTGCATATGAATGATCAAGGATTGCAACAAGGGAAGGCTATCCAATTTTCATTTCATCTTCAATCCTTTTACTTTCTTTCGGATCCTATGCCTTGGCCATATGAGTACACCAAACTATCTTCAGACTGTTACATAAAATCAATTTAATAAGATCTAACTTTTCATAATCCAAAAACATCACCAGATTATTATGTAATTAATTGTAATACCATTCCTCTACTAGGCCATATTTACATATTATAACATTACTAAAGATATAGTCAAACATCAATTAAATTTGACCTTATTAAATTATTTTAAGTAACATGATCAAAGTAGTTTGGTGTAATCCTTTGACTAGGACAGAAGATAAGAAATAAAGGAAGAAGATTAAATATGAAATGAAAATGGGAGAGACTACCCTTTCTACAATCCTTGAGTAGCTACATGCTACTAGGGCCACTGCCAAACAATGACATAGTAAGCTTTAATGTATCATCGTGGAAAGAAGCTACGAAATTAAAATATGAGGGTGGAGATGGAGAGAGGGGGAAGGAATCACGGGAGATAGAGAAATGGTGAATATATGGTTAAAAAGACAATGTCAGATGTTGGATATAGATGTAGAAACAAAATCATGCACTTTAGACAATATTTAGTCCCTATATCATACTACTATTTAGAGGGGTTTTGAGAGAAGAAAGTACAAATTAACCCCCATCTTTTGGCCATCTTGCTTTATTTTAATTCATCATTCCCAACCCATACCACACATATACCAGTATTTTTTTACCACTTTCACGTCATTTCAGCCTTGAATGGGGTGCCTAGGCTAGTATTGGGGTGCCCATGGGCACCCTGGTCCCACCATGGGCACCCCAATACTTTTTGGACTTTCCCGCCACTTTTTGGGCTCTTTCTAGTTATTTGAGGTCTTTATATTTTTAGTGGTCAAAATTTTCGGGGTTAATTATGAAATTAGATCAAGAGAACCCTATAAATATAAAATTATGAGACCATAATGAGGGACCAAACACTACTTACTACTATCATCCACCTAGAGTTGCATCCATCTATTGAATTGGAGATCATTTGCATCCACATAGCTCCATCACAAGGCACAAGGCTAGGATATATGCATCACACACAACATAGGGGGAGGATTCTATTCTATTCCATCCACCATTCTATTATATTTCTACACATAGTTAGCTCACTACATCACAAAGTGTGACTGACACAAGAGAAACCTAGGGCATGTTTCACACATACACACACAAAAACTACATTTGGCTATGGAATGTAGTGCAATGCTCAGTTAGTAAGACCACCATTATGGCAAATGAGGTCTGTGTCGAACCTTTCTTATGAATTTTTATTTTTAGGTATTGATTCTTATTTAGGGCTTGCAAGTCTTTCTATTCATCTTAGAATATTAGTGACATCTCAAGCAAAGGCAAGAGAACTTAATGCGATACACAACGAGGGTTTCAGACCATCTTCCAAACCTGTGAAAACCATTACAGAAAATTTTTCATAGACCAGGGCACCCAATTTACTAACTAGAGCACCCATAGGCATCCCACTCCCTTTCTAAGCGCCCTAGTCAAGAGAATCAACTCAAATCTATCATTTTCGTAGCTCCTACATAGTTGTTCCTGATCCAGATTTTCCAGTCACCTCTGCACCCAGACAAGCATCTGTATTAATATGATTTATTTCCTATTCTCTCATGTATATTATGGTTTCCATTTAAATTTGTTTAGTTTCTTGGGTCATCTTTATATTCATTTACAACATCTATTTACTTTATTTACAGTTATTCATAGCTTAGATTAACTAGTGCACATATTTACATTTTTAATTAATCATTTTTGTGAACCCGACCGATTTCATGCTTAGGAAATGGCCATAAAGTTCCTCAAGTTCCTTTCTCTTATCTTCTTAAACTATATCCCAACTATCATGCTATTCTATAAATAAAATTAGACTCCATTGTCACCCTCTAAGTACGCCACCAAACGAAATAAGTCTTATATTCGATCATTTATCTAATGATCAAATGACCTTAGTCCTAATGGTCTTGCATCTAATAAACCCCTCTTGGACTCAATCCATGCTCTACATGATTTATTTCAAGATAAATTTTAGGCTATGGAATCCACAATCACATCTCTTAGATCTAAAATCCAACAACTTAAGGATGCTTCTTAGGCTCATGTTTTTTCTCCTTGTACATCTCATTTTCATTCTATGTCTTCTACATGTGCTCATACTAGTGCACCTCAAATTCCCCCACACCTCTCAAGTTTACAATCAATTATACACAACAAGATATTCTTCCGAAAATCATAACTCATCAATTAATCAGCTTGCCATCTACTCATTGTTATCCTCCTTATTAGCTTGCAAAATATCAAGGTCTTCCATATTACAATTATCATCAAATCAATGATATAAATGAAAATTATTTCTATTCTTTACATCAAAGAATTAAACATCTTGAGTGTCAAGGTTTCATCTCATTCACCACACAATGTTCTATTACATGGTCCTCTCCACTTGTTACATCTCAATGGGTTTTTAAATATGATTTGTCTAATGAGCATCATGCCATAATTTCTAAGGAAAGTCAAGAGATGCCTAAGAAACCACCCCTCAAAATCAATACAACACCTCTTCTCAAGTCATCTACAACATCACCAAGTCAACATAAGAAACCTCCTTTAAAAATTAGTGCAACACCTCTTCCTCTCAAGTCATCCACAACATTACCAAGTGAAATTATGCAACCACCTCTCAAAATCAGTCCACCTTCTTCTCCTATCAAGTCTTCTGCAATATCATCAATCCCACATAAGCTAAAACCAATCACTTTTGTCAAAGCTACTACTCCTACTTGATGAACAAGACACATCTCAAATTCCACCACCATCGCATGGTCCTACTGTTTCTTCGGCCTACCATTGTGTTGGCCCTCTCTCTTATCATGAAACAAACAACACTTTCCCATAATGGCATGAATCCTCTCACATCGCTGCATATATCTCCATCATCATAGTACACTTGGGGGCATCACACTTATTCCCCCTCTAGAATTCACACACATCTTATATTCACATCACTTCACACCTATATCTTTACACACATTTAGACCATTACCTAATGACACACTCTTTTGCTTTGTTTCACACTTGACTCTTGAGGGATTACCACACATGAACCCCACACACACTGAACTATAGGCATTACATTTTGCATTTCATTGCACATTGCACATCATACATCATCCATCATCATAGTCATCATCTTTCTATTGTCTAGTGTTTCATACTATTCATAATATTATCCATAACACACATGCCATACATTATTAGACTATCTACGCACATTGCATCACATTCTATATATAATTTCGTTACACTACATATTGCATCACATCCCTTATACCATACACACACATCTTCACATCACACATCTTATACATACTATACTAGTCATCATTACATTTGAGCCTAACAACATTTCATCTCACATACTACATTATTACTCTATTTACACATATTACATTGCATACTTTACACTTTACGCATTCTACACATATATCATTACATCCTACACACCACAAATTTACACATTCTATTCATCACATGGTCATCTTTCATTAGTACATACACTATTACATATTCTACGTGTTGCACTCACTACCCTATGACACACTTTAGTTCCTCAGTCCATACTCGACTGTCGAGGGTTTACAAATCAAATGGACCTTAAAATCATCACACATTTACTATTCACCTTTCATCATGTAAAATTCTTAGGCTAGTGACATACGCTTTAGGACAAATTGTCACCTATTCTATCATCTTGTAGTGGTATACGCTTTAGGCTACATCACCACTCCCTATATTCATCCAGTAGTGATATAAGCTTTAGGCTACATCATCACTCATCCATTCATCATGTTGTGATATATACTTCGGATATAGGGTTCACACACACAAATCATTTCTAGGTCACATATCATCACCATTACACACATACTTAATCATCACAATGCATGTTAGATATGCAACACACACTTCGACCATTTCTCGATGATGCACTCTCGTTTACGGTTCATTCTTAACTGCTGAGGGGGAAAACCAAATGAACCTCATTGCATACATTTCCATTGACTTGGGGGGCACACGACTCCTATCATTCCATATTGCATTCCATTCCATCCATCCACAATATTTTGCATTGTCTTGGGGGCATTTACTCTTGTTTACTAGTGTTTTACATGATCACTTTACTACACATGTTAGACTGATTTATTATATGTCATCATCTATACTATACAAACATGCACATTCAATTATTTGTTTAATTATGATTTCAGATACATATCCTTTCACTCAACATGGATACGCACCTTCTACCCTTCCTACATTGGTTGCTTGGGGGCATCCACATTCATTTCTCACAAGTGTTATTGTTTCATTTTGTACTTAGCACTTTACATTTACTTGGTTATAAACACCTTTGACATATTGGTTATTTATCTAACATGCTAACAGGTGTTCCATGTGCATCAATTGTTTTGTAGGATTACATGTTACCATGACTACTTATTTGTTTTTTTGTACTTGTCTGCCATTGTTTTCTTCTTGTATGTGGGCTTTGCCCTATGTTTGGTGTGCACACTTATTTTTTTTTGCGGCCATGATGGACTTGCATGTCTCAACATCGTTAGTGATGTCTTTGTTGGCATAAGCTTTTCGATGAGATCCCTCTCCACCATCAATTCGAGATTTTGGTGTGACAGAAATTTTTTTTATTAGAGCCGTGAAGTTAAGCATGCCACTTCTAGTGTGGCGATGGGTGACCTCCGGGAAATTCCCATTGTCACTACCTCCTAATGTCATTGGGCCCTAATTGGGTGTATACTTAGCTCCATCGTGCAGAGGGTGTTAACATAATATCTTATTAACATGATGAGATCCCTCTCCACCATCAGTTTGAGCTTTTGGTGTGATAGAAAATTGTTTATCTCGATACCAGGTAGTTAGCGCACCACCCCCGCAGTAGTTTCTCGGGATGGGTGACCTCCCAGAAATTCCCGGTGTCACTTCCTCCTAATGCTGTTGGGCCTGATTGGGTGTATACTCGGCTCCATCGTGTGGGAGGGTATTGGCATAGCAACTGATTAACATGATGAGATCCCTCTCCACCATAATTTGAGATTTTTGTGTGACAACAGAAGTCATGTAGCTCGATACCATGAAAAGATTTTGTGAGAATCGAATCAAAACTCTTTTTTCATGGTATCAGAGCTGAGATCAAGTAAACGTGCACTTGTTTTTTTAGTTGTGATTACTCTTGTTGTTTCATTCTTTTACTCCGCGTGCAAGTTTTTTTTTGATCTTTAGATTCTGGATTTTCCTTGCTAACGTTATTAATAGTTGTTCTTGGAAAGTTTTCAGTTATTTGTGTCTTTTGTGCATGTGCAGATCTCCTTGAGCTATCAGGATTTTGACTACATTTTAGCTAGTCAGGACAAATTTAGCATGATTTAACTAAAAATGGAGGTTATTTTCTAGTTTTTTATATTAATTAAACTGAAAATTTTTAAATCTCTATTTTTTTTCTACTCTCTATTTTCATGGTGTTTTTCACATGTTTTGTAGTTCCATTTTTTTTCCCGCCAGCTCGTGTTCCTTCTCTGGCCTACATTTTTTTTTGTGTGGCCAGATCGACCTATGTTTTGTTTTTTCCATGAGGCCGTGGCATCTCCCGTTCTGGCCTTCCTCGATCAAAAATGAGCTTTTGGTCTTCCTCACGGGCCTGCATCTCTCCCCGCACATGCCAAACCCTTAACCCTCATGGGCTGGATCTGTTCATTGTGTTTTGCTGATTTGTATATTCCTAGCCATGCTATCTCAAACGTGCAAAATCTTGCTTCTTTGTTACGTGCCCCATCCCACATGCTTTAGCTGCTCCCTATCCTCCTGCCGCACCATAAACGCTGCCCCTCAAAACCAAACAAAACCCTGCATTTTTTTCCAACGGCCATACTTTCAAGTTTTTTGGTAAGTTTTTAAAAACACGAGTTCTTTGGTAAGTTTTTTAATACTTTCTAACCTTTTAAAATCTCAAAGCCTTTTTAATATTTCTTTCTAATTTAAACAAACAAAAGTTTTTAAATTAAGAATGGTTCGTATTTTTTAAACTTTCTTTCTCTTTTTAAAAAAAAAAAGCCTTTTTAAATTATTCTTTCTAAACATTTTTTTAGATTCCTTTAATTTAAATTTGTCTATTTAAACAAAAGAGGGAAAGTATTTTTTTCATATTTAATTTAATTAGATATTAATTAATCATATTTAATTAAGTTTTTTTAATTAGGTTTTAATTATTCATAATTAATTAAAGTTATTTATGACTATAATTCACGATTAGTAACATATCAATTCTTGGAATCTAAATTAACGTTTTTATCATTTTTTAAAAACTCCACTAGCTCTCAAATTAGCCAGATTGGACATTTCCAAATGGTAATTTTTAACGTTATTGTCGATTTTTTTTACTAATCGTGCGCTCAAGTGTGTAGTGTCACTTTGACATTTTTTTCCTCCGAGCGTTTTCTGGCATTCTGAAGACCTCTGAACTCCTTCAAGCTCATTTAAAAACATTGTATTTTACCCTTATTATTGCTTGCGACTAGTGAGTGCGACCACCATAGTCTGCAACAAGGGGTTTTCATTTGTGACATGAGATGCTTTTTCTCACAACCAAGATTGGCTTTCACCTCCTTCCTTGTTTTTGCTTGTGCTTGTTTACGGTGTCCTATTTGCTGCGCTCCATGGAACATTGTTGTGGTCTCCTCTCTTGCACATTATTACGCTGATTGCAAGTCAAGTTACCAAGTGTTTCACACCACACGGATGGAACCGATTGTAATCAACACACTAAACTATAAAGTGCCAAAGTAGGGGGGTTGTTATTGTCCTGGGTGGTTGTGTTTCTTTTCTACATTTCTTTCTCTCTCTCTCACTATGGATGCACTTTCAATTCCTTTGCTTACATTGTTCAAATTTTTCAAATGGAGATCAAAAATAATAATGAAACTAAGGGGTAAAGGGTTATTCCACATCACCATGGGAACTGAGACTGAACCAAATGACGAACCTCTAAGTGGTTAAACCATAGTGATGAAGCTTTAGGTCTTCTTTGCATGTCTGTTTCTCTTGACTTTCTCTTCCACATTGAGGTGTTTGAAACACCTAAATCTGCGTGGAAAATGCTAGATGCGATGTTTGGACAACTAGATGACATGAGAGCGCATGAGTTGGAAAATGAACTACTAGGGTTAAATCCTAGTGACTTTGAAAACCTACAAGCTTTCTTCTCAAAATTTGTCCACATTAGATTGTTGTTAAAAGGATGTCAAGTAGAGAAGAAATATTCTCAATTGATCTTGTCGATTCTCTCTAAGCTAGGTCCTGAATATTCTGTCTTCGTGTCAACTTTCTACACTACAAAAGCTACTTTGGGCGATACTTGGACTATGCCCTCCTTTGACTGTTTTTCATCCCAACTCATTCGAGAACAAGACAAAATCATTCAAATGGGGTCTCTCAAGTCCAAGTCACATGCCCTTGTAGCAAGTACTAGCAAGGGAAAGAAGACTGAAAAGAAGAAAGAAAGAAAGGATCAACCTAAGAAAGAAACCAAGACCAAACCTAAAAATGACACAAACACTTCGACTTCTGAGCCTAAGGCACAGAAAAGCAAGTTTTTGTGTTCCTATTGCAAGAAGTCTGGTCATGATGAGCAACACTATTTTCAGAAATAGATTGATCACTTATCTCATTTACTTGAGAAGAATAAAATAAGTGTTCCTGAATCCATAAAACAAAATATGCTTCGAAGGCCGAGTCTTCTACTGTAAAAAGGTGCTAAAAATGATAAGAAGAAAGGAAAGGCCCTTGTAGCCAGAGTTTCTCCTTCATCGACATGGATTATAGATTCCGGTGCCTCGCACCACATGGGTTCTTCACATGTTGAGTTTTCCAACATCGAACCTTGTGGAATGTCCCAAATCATGATGGGTAATGACACGACAGTGTCGGTTTCTGTAGTGGATCGGTAGAGATGGATGGGGAACATTTACCAAGTGTTGAGTGTTCCTGAATCTCTCTACCAATCTCCTATCGGTTTACCAAATTACTCACCTTGGTGAAGGAATGCGAGTGGAATTTGGTCCTAACTCGGTGATTATTCGTGAGCTTAACGATGACACTACAGTGGCTGAGGGAAAGATATCACCATTCACGGTTATACACCTTCTCCCACTTTACTTCTGATTCTACGCCCACTGCCTTGCTCACTCATGAAAATGAGGTTAGTAAGCTATGGCATGAGTGTTTCGGACATCTAAATTATCACTACCTTGAACAATTGAGCCAAAATGAAATGGTCAACGGGTTGCCTCACATCAAGTTTTCTAAGGGTCTTTGTGAGGGTTGTACCCTTGGAAAGCATCCTGAAAAGAAATTTGACAAAGGAAAAGCTTGGAGAGCCACTTGTCCTTTGGATCTTGTTCACAACGATGTTTCTAGTCCATTTCCTTCTCCTTCATTTACTAGAGCTCTTTATGTGCTAACCTTCATTGATGACTATTCATGATATACTTGGGTATATTTTCTTAAGCTTAAGTCTGAAGTCTTTGAACATTTTCAAGGACTTTAAGGCTCTTGCTGAGAAACAAGCGGAATGGTCTATCAAGGTTCTTCAAACTGACAATGGAGGTGAATATGTAAATAATAGGTTCATGGATTTCTGTACTTCTGAAGGGATCTCTTTGCAACATATAGTTTCTTATAGCCCTTCACAGAATGGAGTCACAGAAAGAAAGAACCATACTCTTAAGGAGATGGCCACTTGTATGATTCACTCGAAGTCTCTTCCTCCGCAGTATTGGGTTGAAGCAGTGAATTATGCAAATTACATTCAGAACCATGTTCCACACAAGGTAGTAAGAGGGATGACACCCTTTGAATCCTGGTTTGGATGCAAGCCTGATGTTGAGCACTTTCGAGTCTTCGATCCAAGGCTATGGCTCGGATTCCCAAGAAGAAATGCAAGGCCTTGGAACCACAATCCAAACCTTATATCTTTGTAGGGTATCCTGATGGTGTGAAGGGATATCGATTGATGAATCCTACTTCTCATGAGCTGAGTCTTCTTTGACTTCTACTTCTCCACCTATTGAGGTTCTTCATCTCACTTGATTCAGATTTTGACTCATCAGATGATGATACCGTTGAGCGTGCTCCTCTTCCGAGATCCTCCCACCATCGACCTTTGAGTCTTCTCTAATTTTGATAGTGTGATGATGAGGACTATGTCCTTCTCACTTAAGTGAAGAATCTTCTGACTCTGAGCTTGATCCTCCTGGTCCTCTTTGGGCTAGGAAAACTTTGCAAAGTGTTGGAGATTTAGTTGGAGATACTTTGGATATGAGATGTACTCACTCAAATTTCATTGGACCCCACTCTTTCTTCACCTCTGCTTCTGATCCACAGTCTTTTCGGGAGGCTTCTGGTATTCTTGAGTGGGATTCTACCATGGATGAGGAGTATTCCTCTCTCATGAAGAACGATACTTGGGATCTCACCACTCTTTCGAAAGGAAGAAAAATTGTTCGATGTAAGTGGGTGTTTTGAACAAAGTATGGAGTAGATGGAGACATCAAAAAGTTTAAAGTGCGATTAGTAGTAAAGGGTTTCTCCTAGATAGATGGGGTTGATTATACAAAAACCTTTTCCATTGTGAAGATGACTTCTATTCAACTGACCTAGCCATTGCCGTGCAGCAAAAATGGAAAGTCCATCAAATGGACATTAAGAGTGCCTTCCTTCATGGTGACCTAGAGGAAGAGATCTATATGGAACAACCTCCGGGTTATGTCCAAGATCCCTCCCTCATTTGTAAGTTAAAGAAGTCTCTTTATGGCCTTAAACAAGCCCCCTCGGGCTTGGTATGCCAAGATGGACTCCTTTTTACTTACATCAGGGTTCACTAGGTGTCACTCTAACCCAAATGTTTATATTCTATGTTGAATATGACTCCATACTCATTCTTGTTCTCTATGTTGATGACTTGTTGATCACAGGTAGCTCTTCCTCTATTATTGATTATGTGAAGATCACCTTGGCCAAAAAAATTTTCCATGACTGACTTAGGTCTGCTTCATTACTTCCTTGGGATCTAGATTTCACAATCTAACTCAGAATTTTGATTTCACAACCTAAGTATGCTCTTGATTTGCTAGCTCATTTTTAGATGTCCGATTGCAAGTCTTCTCCTACTCCTTTTCTTTCCGAGGTTAAGTTGGTTTTAGATTGCTCTACTCCCTTGGTTGATGGTACTCTTTATCGACAATTGGTGGGGAGCTTGATTTACTTGACTCACACTCGACCGGATTTATCGTATGTTGTTGGGATCGTGTCCAGATTCATGCAGGAGCCACATGAGCTACATTGGAAAGTAGCTAAATGGATCCTTCATTATGTTCATGGCACTTATGTTGATGGCATTCACTATCATAGAGGGTAGATATTGACTTGATTGGGTTCACAGATTCTGATTGGGCCGGTGACTTAGATCATCGAAAATCTACTTCTAGCTACAGTTTCTCTCTTGGTTTGGGTCCTATTAGTTGGTCTAGCAAGAAGTAAAATGCAATTGTGATATCATCTATAGAGGTAGAATACAAAGGAGTAATTAACACTGCCACATAAGCTATTTGGCTACAGGGTATTCTGACAGAGTTTGGCATCCACTTTCGGTGGCCTACCATTATCTACTTGTGATAACATGAGCACTATCTCTATTTGTAGAAATCCAGTTCAGCATCAGTGGATGAAGCACATTGAGATCCATATGCACTTCATACGAGAGCTTATTCATGATGGTATCATCGACATTCAATACATTCAGATAACTGATCAGATTGTAGATTTATTCACCAAGCCCTTCATTGAGATGAAGTTTCTTCACTTACGGTCTCTTCTTGGGGTGAGGTCTTCTACAACTGCTCATCTTCTTCAAGCTATGTAGTCCTTCTTTTTCTTCTTCTTTTTAGGAAGATTGTGTTTGTATATGGGCACCTTATCAGGCCTTTAGTTACCGGCCCCATTGACACATCTTTCTTAGTTGTTTAGGAGTGTCTTCTCTTTCCATCTGACTCATCATAGCCGCTACCCCAGCTTCGATGAAGGGGGTGTTGGTGTGAGTTATCCTATGTGTCCTCCTCACATATTGGAGGGTCATCTCACATGGGTTAGGGTTAGGTTTAGGGTTTACATGTGTGTCATGCACTAGGGTTACTCAACACCCTATATGTACCTTTTACTATTCATTTATGAGCATGCCAAGACACTACTTGATCATTTTCTCCTTGCAGCCCAATTGTATGAGAAACAAGAAGTCAAATGGGGGCGACAAAAAAAAAAACAACAACAAATATGTCAACAATAACACTTCGCAGTGGCACACCTCACATACTAACCATGGAGGTACACACGAAAACAACTACACACACATTTCCACCTTAGGTTCACTCTCATCACTTTTTTCATTTTTCATCTTTATTTTCCATGTTCAATCATATTTTTTGTCATTACACATTTTGTGTAGTCCTTTGGCACGCCTTCTTCATCAATCTACATCCGCATCAGGTAGGCATCTCTATCTAATTTATGTTACCAATATTTCCACTCACCAACATAAAGTGAGGGAAAATGTAGATAAAAAATCATGCACTTTAGACAATATTTAGTCTCGGTCTCATACTACTATTTAGAGGGTTTTTGAGAGAAGAAAGTACTAATTAACCCCCGTCTTTTGGCCATCTTTATTTATTTTAATTTTTCATTCCCAACCCATACCAAACATATGCTCAATCTATTCTACCACATTCGTGTCATTTCAGCCTTGAATGGGATGCCCTGGTCCCACCATGGGTGCCCCGATCCTTTTGGACTTTCCCACCACTTTTTGGGCTCTTTCTAGCCATTTGAGGTCTTTATCTTTTTAGTGGTCGGCCATTTCAGGTTAATTACGAAATTAGATCAAGAGAACCCTATAAATATAAAGTTATGAGACCATAATGAGGGACCAAGCACTACTTACTACTATCATCCACCTAGAGTTTCATCCATCTATTACATTGGAGATCATTTGCATCCACATAGCTCCATCACAAGGCACAAGGCTAGGACATCGCATCACACACAATATAGGGGATGATTCTATTCTATTCCATCCACCATTATATTACATTTTCTACACATATTTAGCTCATTACATCACAAACTGTGACTGACATAAGAGCAACCTAGGGAACGTTTCACACACACACAAAGAACTATATTTGGGTATGGAATGTAGTGCAACACTTAATTAGTAAGACCACCATTGTGGTAGCTAAGGTTAGTCTGACCCTTTCATATGATTTTTTTTTTTAGGGATTGATGCTTATTTAGGGTTTGGAGGTCTTTCTATTCATCTTGGAATATCAACAACATCTGAAGTAGTGCAATAAACTTAATGTGACAAAAAGTGAGGGTTTTAGACCATCTACCAAACCTGTGAAAACAAGTACCAAATTTTTACACGCACCAGGATACCTAGTTTGTGGACCAGAGTGCCCATAGGCATCCTAGTCCCTTTAGGTGCCCTAGTCTAGAGAATTAACTCGGTTCTATCTATTTGAAGCTCTTGCACGAATCATTCATACTTCTAGATTTTCCAATCACCTATGCGACACAATCCCACGAGAATATGTTATTAACCGAGTTATTTTATCTTCTCTCTTGCATATTAGGGTTTATATTTACATTTTTTTATTTTCTTGGGTCATATTTATATTCATTTACAACATATATTTAATTTATTTACAATTGTTCATAGCTTAGATTAACTAGTGCACATAATTACATTTTTAGTTAATAAATGGATAACATTTCATTCCACCAAGGGAGACTAGTAATGACAAATAAGAAATGTGAGATACCTCTAAGTTCATTTAGAATTATGAGGAAATGTTATGAGTAAGTTCATGTCCTTGTTTTGAAGCCAAAACCCCTAGCAAAAGATGAGGAACCACTAGTAAAAAATATCATACATGTAGGATGAGGAATAGCCTACATTTAGGAAATGAATTAACTAAATAAAGTGCGAGAGCAAGTGTATGAAACTTTACTATTTACCGATGAGAATTTTCTTTTTGTAAATAACCACATGTGCTTTGGTAAGACCAATATTTCCATGTTAACCATAATTCAATATATTGCTCTCAATAGAGTCCATATGGTTCCATTAATGATTCAAGTAAGTTTAAGATTGTTTACACAAACCTATGAAAGCACTAGTCATTGAGGTGGTTAGGAATTTATCAAATCCTTAAATTCTTGATCGTCACTAAACTTGTGCTTTCATATGTGCCACGTAAATAATCCTAAACTTAATCGAGTCAATAGAACCATCTAGACTCCTATTGAGAGAAATTTGTTGAAGTATGGTTAACATGGAAACATTGGTCTTCCTAGCACATGTGGTTATGCACAAAATAAATTATCATCGGTAAATAGTGTAATTTCATACAATCTACTCTACACTCTATTCAATTGTTTCATTCCCATGAATGGAAGATCTACCAATCCAAAATTGATATTTTATCAAGTTCCTTCCCTTTTGTGTTAGGGTTTTGGCTTCAAAGTTGGGACATTCACTTCATCATGACCTTTCGTAGTTGATCTAATTGAACCCAAAGGAAAATTATATCTCCTACTTTCCATCAATAGCCCCTTTGGTGGAATGGAATACTATTAAAAGATGACATCTAATGTTTTCCTCTTAACCAACTATTCTCCATTTCTCTATCTCCCCACCACTCCCTCCCCATCTCCCCATCTCCACCCTCATATCTTAATTTAATAGCTTCCTCCTTAAAGCAATGTTGAAGCTTCGTATGTCATTCTTTGGAAGTGACACTTGTAGCATGTGATTGCTTAAGGATTGCAACAAGGGTATGCTATCCCATTATCATTTCATCTTCAATCATTTTCCTTTCTTTCTTTTGATCCTCTACCCCTAGCTAAAAAGTACACCAAACTATCTTCAGACTGTTATGTAAAATCAATTTAATAAGATCAAACCTTTAATAATCCAAAAACATCACCAACTTGTTATGTAATTAATTGTAATACCATTCCTCTAGTAGGACATATTTACATATTATAACATTACTAAAGATATAGTCAAACATCAATTAAATTTACATTAATCAAAATAAAATACACCATATAGAAAAAATTTTTATAGTTTTTTTTGTAAACTAACATATCTATTGATAGAAAAACTTTTTAAGCCTTTATAAAATTATAACATTACTAAAGATAGCCACACACATTATACAAAAATTTTTTTAAAATAAAGACTCATACATTATACATAAACATTCTAATATTTTTCTCATAACATGGTTATGCAATTGTACTACCATTTCCCCTCATGTATATATATACATATGAGACCATTACTAAAGATAGAATAACACACTAAAGAAATAAATTTTATGTTTTTTTCACGTAACATAGCTATGCAATTATTTGGTATCAACATGGTAATGCAATTAAGTGTAAAACCATTCCCAAAGATAGACTTCCAAATCAAAAAAATAAATTACAGAAAATTGCCCTCAAATAAATTTAGGGACATATTAAATAATTATAATTGGGTTTTTATTTAATGACATCTCAGATGTCTTCCACATCCTTCAATGGTTGCAACATAGGCCAAAATCATCTAACAAGTAATTTTCAATCGATTTAGATCGTATGTTAAATGTTTTAGCAATTACGTAGTTCCCCACATCATTGAACTTGTTTTTCTCTAAAGAGTCATCTATAAACATTGTATTTTTACAATTATAAGATGTATTAAACTTGCACCAAATGGAATGATGCTATTTTGAGAAATAAGTTGGGATTCCCATAACCTTGATAATTGGTACATTTGGACTGATGCAATCTTCTTGTGTAAATATAAACTTGAAGTTGCTAACCTCTAAGCCAATGTATCGAAGGAATGAAGGCATCATGTCATTAACATTTGACTTTCTTGCCAATGTCCATAATGCTATTTTGAAATTTTTTTGCAACATTGCAAGAACTCTTTGACATTAGGTATAAGAAAATAATATTTATTTTTGAGGTCGATGCCACCAATATTTTTAACATCTCATGCGATGAATCATCCTTGTGGATGGTGTGTTCCAAAACACCATTTATATCAAATATTATCAGTTTCATGTTACATATGTTCTTATCTACAAATGAAGAAAAAAAAAAATCAAATGGTTATGGGTGGTGAATTAAGCCAAAAATAAAAAGTGCATTCTTTTTTTCAAATTTTACTAGGAATACCTTTTTTTTGAAAAACAATTTGAACCAAATAAAAATGTTTGCGGACGGTGAATATTTAAAAACTTTAATGTAGTTATTTTATTCCATATAAATGTGCTATACATTGTTTATTTTGGAAGCACAAAATATAATTCAAGCACCAATAGTGCGTTTGAAGGTTTTCAACGATCTACATGTTGTTGTGTTTTCATGCATGTTTCAACCATGTACACAATTGAGTTTAAATCAATGAATTAGTTGTATATTTTCCATCAAATCTCCAGCAAGTTGGGGTTTTGAGAGTAATTTCCTCTTTAACATCATAAGACATGAATCTCTCATCATCGATCAAAAGAATATTATTTTCACCATAGACATTACCAAAAATGTCTAGTATTTGTTAACTCGTATTTGTTTTAGTCTTACATTGGCCACTTCCCCAAAATCACATGAAGTTAATATCTCACAACCAACTAATTTTTTTCAATGAAACTGTACTTCACAAGTCTTGAATCCATACATGTAGACCATAAGGAAATGTCAAAATATCTTATTTAGATTCTTATCAAATCAACACTAAATACTCATTTAAAGAATTTATACTTCCCATGTGTGTAAAATATGGAACCTTATAACAAGGTATTTTATCACCAATATCATAAATTCCAAACAACAACCCTTTAACTCCCAAAAATAGTAATTTACGAGGCTTCCCAATTGGATCTATAAAAATAGCTCAAAATTAATTTAGGCTTCCCAATTTGATAAAACAAAAGGACTCAAAATATTTCCACAATAATATTTTTTACAATTCACACAAAAACTTATACATTTATACTCTCAACTTATAAATAGTGAAGATATAAATACTCCCAACTTATAAATGTATAATCTCAACATATAAAATAAAGAGTGAACATATGAATGTATCTTCTTTACAATGTTAAGTAGTATCATTATAAAAACATTTTGAAATGATAAATAGTTATTTAGTTTTTTCTTGCTCCAAATTTTTGATGCCCTCTACAAAACTCAATCCTTGAGACACTATTAGTGATAAGTTTTTACAAATTGGTCACCAACCACATATCTTTGGAATAATTTTCTCCACTTCTTTTCCTCCCAACCATAAAATTTTTCGAAGGGTTTCCTTTGTACTATATGTGATAAAAAATGTGTCTTTAGAGTTTTAAAAACATCGTCTCTACTTCAAATATTTTGTAGATATCTTATTGTAATTCCATCATGAACATTGCAATGTTCTTTTTCTCATGTAAGTAATGGTTTCAATTCAACCACTAATTTTTTTCAAAGTCTTTTTCAGCTTTTCAACTTCAAAGAAGTGAGATTGTTAGACCAAGATCCCATTTCAAATTTTGTTGATAGTAAATTTAAAAATTCTTTAAGGACACTTCTTAGGTTGATAGTATCCATGTTGAACTTGAATTCCATCTCCTTATAGGATTGGTTTTTCATATAACAAACCCTCCAAATCTAAAATAAGTAAATAATCCTTTTGGCTAACTACAGGGAAGTAAATAGTTTTTTTTCAATCGACCGCAATTTAATTTTAACCAATTTAAATAAGCAACATTTTAAGGCTACCACTTACCGATTGAGCTTGAACTTATTGCATTTGATGCACCCTCACCCACTATCAGTTCTTGTGATGCATGTTCTATGTCAAAAAAATTAATCAATTCATAATCAATTTCATGTTGAGGTAAATGAAATCATTATTCAACTTTCTTCTATGCATTGGACTACCCTTTGTTGGACAACATTTCATAGCTATAGATGTAGATTAACGACTACTAGGACAAGCAATTATTGGTTGGATTATGCTTGGGTGGAAAACCTTTTATGAACCTAGCTAAGTGTTGCAATACATACCCACTAGAGGATCAAGCCTTATGCATTTCTCTTTATTATGATGTTTAAAGTGTTAATTACGCATGGAAAAACAATGTTAATTCAATGCCATTAACTAATATGCACTAGGGAAACAATGACATGATGTTGAAAGTATCAATTATATGTGGAAACACATTGTTAAGTCAATGTTTATCTAGTATTCCTCGGGAAATAGTTCCTCATGGATGCTAAGCCTTACAAATTTTGTAGTGTATGTGGATGCATAAAGTCCACTAAATACATAGTTTCTCTTATATTGTTATCGTACTTACAAATGAATTTTCTTAAACTTTATCTTCTATCACATAACACTTATTGAAAGAAATATCAATTAGTTAAGAAATGGTATTAAAAAATTGTGAGCTTAATGTCCGCCATGCTTCGAATGGACATGGTATGAAATAAATATAACAAATAGACCACTTAGTTATTTCTCCGTGGAAACTGGTCCATTTTCTAGAGTTAGTTTTTATGGTTTCCTATAAATTTGTGGGGCTTATAAATGGTTTTGTTTATAATTACACATGACTAACATACCAGATTATGACTTGCGTATTCATGCGTGATGTTCTTGCACCCTCCACATTTTTTATCAACACTATAAAAAAAAGTATTGTTAAATAAATGAAAACTATGATAATAAAAAACATAGAGTAGTGATTATTTTATAAAATGATTAAAGGCAATCACTTGGTGTAGATTCATCATTTGTTTTTGCAGTGAGACATTTGGCATAACAAGTTGAATATGATATACATGAAGAAATTGATTGTCTCCAGTAACTTAAAGTGGCTTGGAGCTGACAGTTACTTCCTCTCTTTGTTGGTTGTCTGTATAAATATTGAATATATTAGTAGCTTATTTTAGTTCAAAGACATTAAAATAAATGATTTTTCAAGTTGTATTTATCGATGAACCTTTTTTCAAATGAGAATAGTAATGCTTTAAAAACATTTCTTGATCATGTGTCTCAATAATAAAAACATTAGATAGACTAGATTCAACCAAAGAACATAATGAAACACTACCAGTAAAGAACTTGGAATTGTTTTTGATAAACTTTGAGTGAACATATGAGAACATAACTCATAAGATCTCTCATAAAGAAAAGGATGTTTCTTTCCCCATAGGCTGATTTCACTTGCATTCACCAATTCTATAAGGTAATTGTTCCATCCAATTATTGTTGATTTATTCTCTCCTCATCATTGTTGGTCACAATTATGTACACAATTTATTGTGTACATAAGACACAAACTTTAAAATTTCCCATTATTGTCATATAATCTGTAGCATCCATCCATAATTGATTCCCCCATGTATTTAACATTTTCCATGTATTTTTTACTGGTGTATCTTAACATTTTTGAATAAGCAATTGGTAAGATAAAAATAATAATAAATTCAAGACTCGATCCAGAAACTATAAGCAGGTCCATTATTGCATCGAAGAAATATCACTAGACAAATTATAGAAATATGTGATCACACATTCTACATTGAATGGATAGTTGGTAGAATACTTGATATAGTTGACATAATATGAAAGGGATATGCACATTGACAAGTAAAATCTTTTGTGTCTTCCATCCTTGTTGGCATATCTTCTTCCTTTGAAATCACATAGTTGTCTAAAATTCTTTGAGCCTCGGCTGGAAGAACCTTTACCACTTCAGGATCAATTTTCTTCTTGCTGATTTTTCACTTCCTTGGGAATCAAATTTTATTTTTCCTTTTTCTCTTCTCCCAAGAGTATAGACAATTGGTGGTAGTGAGATTCATGCAATCAAAATTTTCAATAACATTGGATTCCTTACATTCTTCCAATACAATATTATCTAGATGTTTATTTTTCAAATACTTTAGAAATTTTCCTCTCATTTTTCTATCACCTTTTACTCTCTCGGTAGTAAGATTCAAATGTCTCTACTATGATACCTACCTCAATAGATCCAATTAGCCATACATCCCCTGATTTTATTTTTTCAGCTAGTATTGATAGTTATTCATTGTCATTCCTCTTGTATCCCTAAAGGAATTAGATTGTGAACCTTTCTAGTGAATTTGGCTGAAAGTTAGGATGATTATCCTTAAAAGTAAAATAAAGCCACTGATCTAAAAAATCAAAGGTTTTTTTCCATTTAGTCCATATATCCTCATGCAACAATAGAAAATTCCATTTGTCATATAGAATTATCTCGGATTTAACACAACAAAAATAAGCATTTTTCTTCTCAAACCTTTGCATTCAAAGGAAAATTATTATTTTTACTTTGTGCATATTACAAAAATAGATGTTAATTACTAATGCAATAAAACTAAAATCCATTACCTTCCACTCCTCTTTCTTTGGGTTTCCCACTCTAGGCCTTTGAGGACATCTTAATGATTTCAAAACCGATTAAACCTTGTAGAGAAAATCAATAAACTTGGTTTCAATCCAAGTTTTGTTTGCTTCATTTTGTTTCTTACAAATATTAACAATGGCTTTGCTAGATGCTTTTGAAGACAAAATGTGAGCCTTTCAAAACTCTACCTAAATGTAAAGACTTGTAAGTTTCTTTAGCTATTGTTTTTGGGCATATATTGTATGTTCACCCTCTAGTATGTAAAAATGCACATCATCCCTTTCCAAGTCATCCTTATCCTCAAGTTCCATAACCTCCTTTGTAGACTACAAGAATGGAAGAATAATTGCATCCCTATGTGTAGGAATAACATTTATCAACATGGAATGGACAATAAGGTCAACATTATCCTCATCTACAAGATGATACTAATACTCTAGAGGTGTTACATGGAACTTAGAAACGTCAATTGAAATACATCACCATTGAACAAAAAAAATCAAAATGTTGAATGGTTGAAGATTCTGCTTTCTCAAATATATTAGTCACTTTCTTCAACAATACAACTGATTTATTATTATTTTTATCCCATGCAAATTTGAATTAGAGGGGTCTATCTCCAATTTAGAAAAATAAGATCACCTTAGCATTGTAAATATCTTGGAATGTTTTGGAGGAGAAATAAAACCTTTTTTATTCAAATGATGACAAAAAAGAGGTATTATCATATCTATACATAGTTTTTTGAATACCGAAATCATGCCATTATGAATTTCAACTACATTTGTACATATTGGTTTTTTTAGACTCTATAAATATCCCCAAATTCTAACCATATTTAGAACAAGAAATAATATGATTTTCTATTGAGGCTTGCATTTCCTATTTCTTGAATAAGGAAACTTCCAACTCCATATCCAAAATAAGACACTTATTGATTTCAACGTCAATGCGTTTGACTTGAATATGTAGTGTTCACTGATCAATAAATTTTGAGGATAAAACCATACCAAATTTTTGTGTTACATCATCATCAATAAAATATAACCATATGTCGGTGTGGTAGTTTTTAGGGAATGGATTTCTACAAACCATTCCTCGTCTCTTTTCTTCCAAAACTCTATGCCTTCAATAAAAGGAATTTCCGCAAATAGAGTACGACCAATGGAAGACATATTACCTATAAATGGAATGAAACACATTAATAATTCATAAATATATGAAAATTAGAATAAATTATTATTTTCTACCGATTCCATATTGACTTCCATATATGTTTGTTAGTATTTTCTTCTATATATGTTTGTTAGTATTTATAACAAGAAAATGATAATGAGTCCAATTTATCTTTTGTGTACTACGTATAACTTATAACATCATAATTACTTTGTTGTTATTTTTGAGTTTAAAAATGGAGTAACATAGTGAAAAGTTGTAAATTTTGCTAAGTGCATTATAAAACACTATTACCAAAGTAGATATGTTATTCTTTATAATTTTTAAGAAAACAAAAAGTTTTTTTCTTATTATTCTTTATCACCAATTGAAAGTAGTATGAATCTATATCTAATAGTTGTAAGAAACTCCAAATGGTGTCAAACTTATCAGATTATCATACGAATTCTTTATTGATTGACATTACATTTGAATAAAAACATCCTTACAGTTTCAAGGATCTAATGTTTAATACTCTTAAAATTTGCTTAGATTACCAAATCAATATGAATGGAACTTATCCCAAAGTGTTCAAGCTAATGTTCACCTATTATATAGATCTACATTCATTTGAACCTATTAATAGGATTATCCTTGAATCAGACAAGATATAATGTTCGTTATATTGTATGAAAGGAAATTAAAAATTTAGAGCTTAGATCCGTGAGGCTTCTTATGACATATAAATGGACAACATAAAAAAATCCTTATTGCTCATTAATTTCTAGGCTTAGCGACCACTAGGATTATCCTCAACATATAAATGGATAACATAAACAATCCTTATTATTCATTAACACTTATTGAAAGGAATGTCATACTAACCACTAAGCTCTAATGTTTCTTATTTTGAATATAGTGTTGGAATATCAAATCATAGTAATGGAGCATAGTGGTCACTAAGCATTTTATTTTATGCAAGTTGAAAAGAAAGATAAATAAGCTATCAAATACAAATGAGAAAGATTAACAATTTTTGGATAGATTAACAATAAGGCTCTATTGTATCTTAATTTGAATTTTTGGTTAGATTAACACATAATTTCTAATGGAACTTATCCCAAAGTGTTCAAGAAAATTTCATGTCTTGAAAGGATAAACTTTCATTTACATGTATTAAATGAATTATATTTGTGTCATATATGTAAATATTAATTATGCTATCTGACATACAAATAGATAGCATAAAACTTATTTTCACCATTGTCTTGTATGGAATGTAATAACTAGCCTAACGTCCTCTAATATCAAATGTTTGTTACTTTGCATCAAAGAAAAATAATAAAATTATAGCTTAACGATTGCTAGGATTCAAATATCATGTTGGAATATCAAATCATAGTAATGGAGCATAACGGTCACTAAGTATTTTATTTTATGCAATATGAAAACAAATATGTGTGTAATAGACATTTCGTAGTATACAAGATTATATGCCTTTAACAAATCAATGTAAGATATTTAGAGCTTAGTGGTTGTTAGGTAATGCCTCAACAAGCTATCAAATACAAAATGGGAGGGATTAACAATTTATTTTGTTATATTAAAATCAATAATCTACCGTCTCTTACTATGAATATTTGGTTAGATTAACAAATAATTACTAATGGAACTCATCCCAAAGTGTTCAAGCCAATGTTCACATCTTGAAAGGATCAACCTTCATTTGCACGTATTAAATGGATTATGCTTGTGTCGGACATGTGGCTAATAATTATGCTATCTGACATACACATGATTAGTATACAAATTATTTCCATCATTATTTTTTATGGAATGTAAGAATTAGCCTAACGACTATTAACCTAAAATGTTCGTTACTTTGCATCAAATCGAGTAGTAAACTTAGAGCTTAACACCACTAGGATTTGAATATCATGTTGGAATATCAAATCATAGTAATGGAGCTTAGTGGTCCCTAAGAATTTTATTTTATGAAAGCTGCAAAGAAATATGTGTATAATAGACATTTCATAGTATACATGATATATGGGTTTAAAAACCAATGTAAGATATTTAGAGCTTAGCGGTCATTTAGGTAATTACTCTACAAATGATCAACACAAATGAGTACTACATTAATAAAATGAAATGGGTATTGCGTTGTACTCCATATTGACGTTTTTGTATGGTTTTTATAGGCTTATACAAGTTTATACAATATTATAAAGGTTTGAAAATTTAAACTTATTTACTTGTAAATCTATCATATGCATAAGACCATATAAATAGATAATTGCTTAAGTAGTTTGATACAAAATCAGGGGTATAAAACCATGGGCAAAAAATTGTGGGTATCAAAACAATGGGTACTTGAAAAAACCATGGGCCCAAAAACAACCCATAACATTACCCATTACCCATGGGTTAATAAACCACCCATGAAAATTTTCTTCAAGGGCTTCACCCCAAACCCCCATCAATCGGGGGCTCTACCCTCTTGAACCCCCTAACCCGCTCACCAAAGTGAAGCGGGACCACCGTAAAAATGCCCAAGTGTAACACATAGAAGGTGTAACACATTCTAACATAAAAATTAGGCTCCAAAACATAACAATCTCCCACTTGGAGACTGATTTCCACCGAGAAAGCTTCTCAACCCTTCACTGTCATCCGAAAGGCCAACCAAAGCCGAACATAGCTTTAGTTTATCCTTGTGACCACCTTGGTCATCATGTTCTGCAGGATTCTAACCGGTATGAATCTTCTCCAACTTCAACTTATCTTCCTCGAAATTTGTCCTGATGAAGTGATATATCAACTATATATGCTTCATCCTCGAGCGGAAATAAAATTTCTTAGCTAGGTGTATAACACTCGAATATAACTATGTAGCTTACATTCCTCCCGCTTATGCCCTAACTCCTCAAGAAATTGTTGTAACCAAATAATCTCTTTGCTTGCCTGCTCTCGTGGCAGCAACATACTCACCCTTCGTGGTTGGCAAAAGCCACCAGCTTATGTAGTCATGAAATCCACCCCACTTTGTCCCACGTACGGTGTAAATATAACTGTCGTGTTCTCCTCGCTATCTATATCTCCACCATGTCTCGAATCTACATAACCACATAAAGTGGTGTCTAATCCACTATACCACAAAACTATCCCCATGGTTCCTCTCAAATACCGAAGGATCCACTTTACTTGCTTGCAATGGTCTTTACTCGGATCACTCATAAGTCTACTCATAGCTCCCACTTGCATGGGTAATATCAGGCCTAGTGCACACCATAGCATACATCAAAATGCCAACTGCTGATGAGTAAGGTACCTTGGACATCTAGTTTCTTTCCTGCTCTATCTTGGGACACTACTCCTTTGATAACTTAAAATGGCTTGCCAAAGGAGTCCCAACCGGTTTAGCATCCTGCATGTTAAACCTATCTAATACCTTCTTAATGTACTCTTCCTGAGATAAAGTTAGCTTCCGTTCCTTCCTATCCCGAGTTATCCTCATACCAAGGATTTGTCTGCTGCCCCTAAATCCTTCATATCAAAGGATTCACTTAGTTGTTTCTTGAGTACTTTTATTTCCTGCATGTTTTTACCTGCAACCAACATGTCATCAACATACAAACACAGGATAATATAACTTCCATCCTCAAATTTCTTTGTATACATGCAATGGTCAGAATGACATCTAATATAACCTTGCTCCATCATGAAGCTATCAAAATTCTTATACCATTGACGTGGAGCTTGTTTCAAGCCATACAAACTCTTCTTCGCTTGCACACCATCTCCTCTTTACCTTTGACTTCATATCCTTCTGGTTGCTGCATATATAGCTCCTCCTCCAAATCACCATGGAGAAATGTAGTCTTTACATCTAACTGTTCTAAGTGCAAGTCTTCTGCTGCCACTATTCCAAGAACAATTCTAATAGAAGTCATTTTTACTACAAGAGAAAAGATCTCATCAAAATCTATACCTTGTTTCTGTGTAAACCCCTTGACCACCAACCGGGCCTTATATCTTTTCTTTCCTCCTTCGTCTTTAACTCTGTACACCCACTTGTTCTGCAATGCTCTTTTACCTTCTGGTAGCTTCACCAAATCCCAAGTCTGGTTCTCCATGAGAGACTTATGCTCTTCATCCATGGCTTGCTCCCACTTCTTACCGGCATCTACCTCGCATTGCTTCAATAAAGCTCTCACGGATCTCCACTATTAGTGAGTAATAAATAATAAAGAGAAGGAGAAAATGTTCGGGTTCTTTTCTTACCCTAGAAGACCTCCTCACCGTAGGAGTTTGGGGTTCTGTTGAGTCGGTTCCGGAATCGATTCATGGGTCATTTGTCCCATCCGAAAGATCCTCTACCACTGCATACTCTTTCTTGGATTCTTTCCTATTTTCCCCGCAATCGCTTGCTTATACATGACTCTTTCATTAAAGACCACATCCCTAGACCGAATGATTTTCTTGTCCTTAATACTCCAACATTCAAAATCCAAAGTCATCACCACGATAACCAATGAAAGTACATTTTTCTGATTTAGCCTCTAGCTTGGTCCTATCATCCTTGTCTATATGAACAAACACCTCACATCCAAAGACTCTAAGAAATGAATAATCAACTTTCTTACCATACCAAGCCTCCTCAGGTATGCCTCCATCCAAGGCACTTGAGGGTCCTCTGTTTATCAAGTACACAGTTGTGCTCACCGCTTCTACCCAAAAAGAAAGAGGCAGTCATGTATGTAACCTCATGCTCCTAGAACGTTCCATTATTGTTCTATTCATCCTTTCTGATACCCCATTCTGCTTTGTGGAGTTCTGGAACCGTCTTTTACCTGTGGATTCCATTCTTAGAACAATAATCATTAAATTCATTACTGCAATACTCCCCTCCATTATTTGACCTAAGACATTTTAGCTTAAGACCTGTTTCATTCTCTACCAAGGCTTTCCATTTAACAAAAGTGTCAAATACATCGATTTATTTCTAATACAATAAACCCAAACTTTCCTTATTACATCATTAATAAAAGTAACATAATAACTTGAACCCCAAGAGATGATACCCGAGCCGCCCCACACATCGAATGCACCAGATCTAACTTACTCTCTTTCATTGTAGGTCCAACCTTGAGAAACCTTACTCGCTTCTATTTCCCATATATGCAGTCCTCCACGAACTCAAAACATGTTTCTCAGTATATCCGTAAATTCTTCTTTATGATGTCCATGCCCTTATGGCTCATATGACCGAGCCTATAGTGCCATAATGTTGTATCTACATCTCGAAGCCACAAGATTACAATCATTAGTACTATCGGTGGATAAATACGGGGTTCCAACCTTCTTACCTCTTGCCACCATAAGAGCACCCTTGGTAACCTTCCAAGAGTCACCAGTAAATATCACAAGTCAACCTTCACTTCCAAATTGCCCTGTTGATATCAAATTTCTCCTTAATGTAGGCACATGTCTGACATCCTTCAATAGCCATGTATTCTCATTCTACATCTTAACCTGAACAGAACCTTTTCGAACTATGTTGCAAGGCTCATCATCACCAAGAAAAACATGCCCAAAATCCCCTTGAACATAATCAACAAAATAATGCCTATGTGGAGTAGCATGAAAATAAGCCCCGAATCTAACACCCAAGATTCGGTAATATTATGCAAAGAAAGAATCAAAGCATCCTGACATACATTACCCGATGCCACATTTGCCTCCTTGTTTTCTTCTTATTGTTTCTTCTTATCTTGAAGCTCCCAACATTCCTTCTTTGCATGCCCAGACTTTCCATAGTTCCAACATACAATCTTGCTCTTGGATTTTGACCTTGCTTGATCTTTCGATTTTCCACGGTTTCCTCTATTCTTCTGTCTCCCTCTAGTTTCCACTGTCAAAGCATTCCCTGAAGTAGAATATTCCCCAGAGCTTTTTCTTCACATTTCCTCGCTTAGAGTCACCCCTACAACATCCTCAAACTTCAACTTTGAGTTACCCGGACCGAGTTGCTTACCACCATTACCAGGCTATTCCAACTTTTAGGTAAAGAGCACAAAATTAATAAAGCCCTAACTTCTTCATCAAATTCTATTGTATAATTCAAAGCTAGCATATTCACAACCGTATTGAAATAATTTAAATGATCTCACACTCTTGAACTATTCTCGACATCTTCATATTAAACAACTTTTTCATTAAAAATATCTTGTTAGAGGCAAGAGGGTTTTTCATACAACTTCCCTAATGCATCCATTAGATCTTTTGTAGTATTTTCCTTTAAAACATTAAATAATACCGAAGATGCAAGACACAGCCAAATTGTCCCAAGTGCCTTCCTATCTAGCAAATCCCATTCCACATCTGTCATGCTTGAGGGTTTGTTCACCTTCTCAGACAACGGAGTATAAAGATCCTTTTGATAAAGGTAATCTTCCATCTGCATCTTCCAAAGACTGAAATTCTACCCATTGAATTTATCAACCCTAGATCTTCCATCATCTGCCATAGCTCCCACTCAAGCTAAAAAATTTCCTTGCGATTCAACACTTCAACAAACCAAACCAGGCTCTAATACCAATTGTTAGGAAATAAGAGATAAAATGTGCGGAATAATCCCTTGCGAATTGTAACAAGAGAAACTAATATGCAAAAATATTACGGATCTCAAATAAAAGTGCGAGAATAAATAACACAACATAGATAGAAAAGATTTAACGTGGTTCACCCAATTTGGGCTACGTCCACCAAGAATCACTTTCTCGATTTTATTACAAGCCTCTACTCTCTCAATACAATACCTGGACCCGTTTGGAGCTATGCTCAACAAACTCTCTGAAATTCACACCCAAATTCAAAACACATCTACAATACATTTTCTTGTCAAACTATCATATGCATAAGACCATATAAATAAACAATTGCTTAAGTAGTTTGATACAAAATCAGGTATCAAAACCATGGGCAAAAAACCGTGGTATCAAAACAATGGGTACCGAAAAACCATGGGCCCAAAAAACAGCCCATAACGGTTATCCATTACCCATGGGTTAATAAACCACATGTGAAAATTTACTTGGGGCTTCGCCCCGAACCCCCTCGACCCGCTCACCGGCGAGCGGGACCGTAAAAATACACGAGTGTAACACATAGAAGGTGTACCACATTCTAACATAAAAAATAGGCTCCACAAACATAACACAATTGTAATGTGTAAATTTTCTCAGGCTTTAAAAATGACATGTGGACCTAACCTCATTACCTAAACTTTACACAATTATTTATTAATTACCTTGTAATTGATAAATCCACATCACCTTACCCGCCACCTCACTTTGCCACCTCATCATGACCTAGCCCTAACCTAAACTAACCTAATTAAGACCCATGACTTGGTCTAGACTCACATCCATAACTAATGCCTCCTTACTCGCACCCAAAGCCGACCTTCTAGCCACTTGACCAAGCCCATGGCCCAGATCTCTCGGGAGAAAAGCGGGGAAGGTGGGCTATTTTACTAAAAATAGCCTACTTTTTCCTTACCGATGCGGTTCTACTCGGCCGCCGTCGGTTACGCAACCGCCATCGGTTCCTGTAAATGGGCTCCCCAGGCAAAAACGGATCGGAATTTCATTTTGGAGATCGGTCAAAGGATTTACGGATCAGCGAGAGCATTGCGGCGAGGAGCGAGTCGAGATCTTCACTTGACGGAGCGAGAGGCGAGTAAAGAAACCGAGAAGTGTTTACTGACCAAGGAGATCAACTTGCATCTTGGTCAAAACCGATAAGTCACATCTTGCATGTCCTTTGTTATAACATTTCTTATGCTTCTTGAATCTCGGTCCTCCTAAATCCGTTTACGAATCCACTACCCAACGTGCCATTGCATCTAAGCTTGTCATTCTTTTGCTTCTAATCATCCCATTTCCTAATACCATCCAAAAACCAGCCATTCTGAACACCATAGCTACGAAAGATCCTAGAACCCACGGTATCGGTTATCGATAACTGGCATCGGTTATCGATAACAACATCGGTTCCTCGATCAAAACCGAGAAAACCAGCCTTTCCCCTACCCGGTTTAACGAAATAATTTAATTGATATTTTGCGGTCTTTTGTGTTAATTCATATTAGCGAGAGGCCGACCACCTTGAAAGGAAGTTTTATATTTCTGGCCCAAGGCGATTTCCTCATTTATTGTTTAATCAAAATCTTGTGGTCTTGTGTTCTTATTTGCGGTAGTCCTTCCAAGACAAAAGGAGTTCTCATGATCGGCTGATCTTTCTCTACGGTGCGCGCACACCATCTCGACATTGAGCGGGTATTCCTCCTAACCCTAACCTCATCTGTTTCTAAAAGGAATGAAAGGATAGAAACAACTCTATTCCCGAAGCCAAAACATTAAAGCGAAACATTTTGGCACGCCGGTGGTGGGACCCATTTTGGGTTTCTTTCTCTTGCTTATTTTCATTTTAGGAAGCATATTTGCTTTATTCTTTGCTTTTGTTATATATTTAGTAAAGAATTTGTCTTGCTTTCCTAGTTTCGCATTAGTGAAAGTCATCTCTCTTGCTTCATCGAATATAATTTTCGATTTGGGTTTAAAACACGTGCATTGCATTCACTGCTTGTTGTTCTTCAATTCTAGTGAACATAGATTAAGTAGCAGTTAAATACACGTGGGGGTGATATCCACGGTATTGACGAGAAATTAACCTTAGTTTCAGCTTTGCACACATCTTAGAATCACTTCACAATTAACACAACACTCAAACATCCCCCTTTTCCATGGTATTCCTCACTTGGATTGAGGTAACCTTATAAGCCAAAACAAACTTGACATTTCCCCTAGGTCTTGTTGTTTAGGATTCTGACATCATCTTACGTCTAAAGGCATAAGCCCACGATAACTAAAATTAACCCTAGGATTAGTCTCTAGATTTGCGTGTGCCTCTTGCTTGTTTTCAAATTCTGTTTTCTCTGTCATACTTTGTCTTCTGTGATCAATAAGTTGATAAATATACTCAACGTTGCTAAAAATCAAATTAGCAGCCTTTTATATCTTCTTATCCTAGACTTTTGACACCGGCATCGGTTAAGGGACCGACGTCGTTTGCTCTGTGACCGACACCGGTTACTAAACCGATATCGGTTACTGTCTTCATCAGCCCCGACAAACCAGGCAACTTGCCAAATTCATCATTCTGAGGTTGTTTTTGTTCTTGATAGATTGAAACTTTCTGTGTGTTCTTGTCATGGTTGTCATCACTCGGAAGCAAGCCGCCGCCATGGTTTCACATGCACTGCTCTGTGTCTTTGCTGAATCACCCCCTTCACATTCTATAGGGAACCCTACGGACACCGGTGAGATCCCCCAATTCTGTAGGAGACAAGGACTTTGCCAAATTTACGGATGCTAATCCCAGTATTTGTCTGATACTATTTGTCTCATGCCCCCGACCGTCGCACGATGGTCGGCTCCTTATTGGCATGCCTATTAGTATAGCTGCTCATTTAGCTCCCACTCCTCCCGATAACAACGCCTTACTTCTGCATCTCTAGCCCCGTCTCCCGATCAGGCGAAGCTGAGAGGTTCATACGACCCGATTAGCTTTCCTTTGGTTAACCTTGGACCCCACGTATCGTTACCACCAACTGCCCCTATCTCATCTCTCTTTCAGACCACTCCATTCATGACTTACTCTCTGCCACCTATTCACACGAGCTTTCCTTCTCAAGCTCCGCCTACCTTTTCATTCCCATACACGTATCCAGTAACCTCAACACCTTATATGGGACATCCCTATTCTGTGGCACCATCATCTCATCCAACCACAGATTTCATCAAACAAATGATGGACAAAATGCAAAACCTGGAGGCTTCCGTTTCAGGAAGTCGTAGCGCCTTGACATACGAGCAAGTTTGTCGGGAGCCCATTCACCCTTCTGTCCCCCTTCATTCATATCCTCCTCAATGGGAGTTGCCAAAGTTTACTCGTTTTAACAGTAAAGAGGATCCTCAACAACACTTGCGATCATTTAGACATGCTTGTTATTTGATTGCCCATGATGATGCCTTGTTACTCCGCACCTTTCCCATGTCCTTATCAGGACCCGCCTTGGAGTGGTACAGTGCTTTAACCCAGCACTCGATCTTCTCTTTTAACCAACTAGCCCAATCTTTCTTGGATCATTTCTCCATTAACATTGCCAAGAAAGTATCTATCACTGACCTCTATGCCATCTAACAATTTGAAGGCGAATCTATCGCAGATTTCGTTGGACGATGGCGGGGCCTTATCGACCAACTTACGTATGCCTTGCCTCAGGCCGAACTCATCGAACTATTTACGCGGGCTGCGCTTGCTAAGCTCTCTCCCCTACCCTCCAAATTCAAACTTTCCGCACATTCGACGAGGCCTTTACCATGGCTCGGAAACTTGAAATTCGAGCCTTAGAAGAAGAGAAATTGCGGTTGCGTAACAAAAACCCCAATTTCCGAACTCCTGATTCTACCAACAAGCCAAACACCACCACTCCTCACGCGTCCACTTCTTCTAAATCAAAAGGAGCTGTCCACGCGGTAATGGTCAAATCTCAAACACCGTCGAATACTCATGAAAACCACTTATAAGTCAAAGCCGAGCCCACCAATTACACTCCTTGGGAGAAACTTATGGCGTCATCCTGGAGAAATTGCTCAAAGGCTGGGGCTATCACCTTGCCCCTGTTAAACCTCACTCTGGGTTTGACTCCACCCATGCATGATACCTTCTGGTACAAAGAAAATGACTTTTGTAACTTTCACCGCGTAAAAGGACATAGTCATGAAAAGCTGCAAGATGTTGAAAAACATAGTGCGGGAAATGGTTGTGCCAGGGGGGATATAACCCTCGATAATCCTAACGCCCCTGTAACAAAATCTGAAAATTTTCAACAAGCCATTCCCGAATCACTCGTCCATGATAACGTGAACCAAGATATCTTAGCGAGGAGAGTGTTCATGAGATCCATGCGATCTTCGATTCTCGGCCAAAAGCCTCTATTGAAAAATTTTAAATCAAGCCTCTCCACCACACACGGGAGTTTGAACCTCCTTCACCACCATCAAGCCAAAGTGAAATCATTCCTTTACCCATAGAAGAGTTAAGCTGCCGGACTTCTCTTCTCATCGGCGAGTCTTCTTACACCACATCCCTCTGAGGCGTGGCGGATGCTATCTAATTTATCTATTTCCCAAACGTCCCCTTCTACCACTCTTGCTACACAAGAGAGAAGGCTCATCTCCTTTTGACATCCTTAGGCGAAAATCTCTTACACTAACATCACCACATTCTTTAAACGTGACGGATCCCCTCGAACACGCCCTCCTACCTATTAGTCCCTCATCGCCTAAATCTTTTCAACGACCGGTTGACCTCTTAACATCTATTGATACGATTGCCTCATCTACCTCTGTGTCACACCCGCGGTGGTGGAATTACAACCCACCTTTCTTAGTACAAAAATTACAAATCACACACAGGAGGTTGTCATTCCACGGAAGATAGACGGGCCCTATGGGAGCGTTTGTTTGAGTACCCCTTTTTCTACTCAAATGCAAATGGTGATCTGATGTCTCCACCATATACCCGAAGTGCTTACGAAGCTTAAAATGCCCTGTTCTCACCTTCACCCCCTCACCTCTACCAAATGCCCCGTCCACTTCTATCAACTTAACCGGATCTTCCCTACGCTTGGGACCTCACCATGCCCGAGTCTAACACACCCGCTAAGCGACTCGATCTATCCAAAAATAAATCCGCTCCGCCACCTAGGAGACAAACTCAATCCGTGCCCCTATCACAATCAAAACCATCATCGTCATACCTACCTTCCATATTGGGACCCCATCCCTCTACCTTACATCAATATATCATACCTCCTGCGTTTTCTTCAAAACAACCTCGCCTTCCGCACCTATCGAAAAATTCCGGGTATATGCAACACCGTCACTCCGCGTATCTGTCCACTATCGACCCTAAACAAATTCCATCATCAAAGATTTGTTTTCGGTCACTCCTATTTCCCAGTGGTTGTTTTACGATACCACATCATCTGCGACCTCATCATCCAACATAACCTGCGCCCGAAGAAATCACGTTTAGTAAAAACCATGTATCAACACCCCTCGGCTAAACCACCACCCGTGCGAACCAATCATGCCCAAACATTACCAAAACCCGCCTGAATCAATACCCTCATCCTCTTCCGATTTTGACCCACTCAAAAGGATCTTACGCCAAAATCCTTGCTATGTTGGTGGAGAATGCGACCATTTCCCTACCTCCACTTAGACCTTATGACCCGTCTAAACCCCGACCTATGGGTTACGATGAGTCTAAAATCTGCGCTTATCACCGCACACGGGACATGATGTGGAGGGATGCAAGCTCTAAAAACCATCCTTCGCCGTCACCTCTCCCGGATAGAAAGATTAAGAAAGACAACTTACGAAGGGAGAGACCTTTAGTTTCCATTCCCTCTCTATACCATCTCCCCCCTCCTCACCAAGATCTATCATTATTACACCCCACCTCTTGAAGACCATGAGTTATCCCCACCATCTTCCTCATCTCGGGTCTACGAGATTAATATGATTAGTGTCATACTCGAGGGCGAAAAAACAATGGGAAAGCAAAAGAAAACACACTGCGGCATCTCTTTCTCCGTCGAACATCCAGATTGCACCACCACCTAAAGTGGTCATTCGCGGACCCGCCTATCCGTCTCTAATGGCATTGCCCACCGAAATATGATTAAACGGCTTCACCATCGCCCAGTAAAAATGACATTGTATGATCTCATTCGGACTTGAATCTCATCGACAAGCTCTCGTTGAGATCCTTGAGGATAGAGGTTTTACCTAATGAAACCACTGCTGTCGCCTCCATTCTAACACCCGATCACGTTGCTTCTCTCACCCAAACAACCCACTTTGCCCCACCACTTCTGTCTGCAACAAGCTGCTGCGATCGGTTTCTCTGAAGATGAAATTGTCGACTTTGAGTACGAGAGACCACGACCACTGCCCTTTTCATCTCCGCTTACGTCAGGGACATTCGAGTACGTCGGGTTATGATTGGCGGGGCGCCTAGCCTAAACATCATCTCTTGAAAAGCCTTCCAACAGATGAACATCCCTTACAGTTGCATGTGTGCCAACCCCATCATGTTGCGGTCATTGATGATGCCTATTACTTCTACCTTAGGCACCGTGATCCTCAACATTCGGGTAGGACCACGTACTTTACCCGAACTCTTCTATGTCTTGGGGAGAGTTCGATATAATATATTCTTTGGGTCGTCCTTGGATCCGAGCCATGGGATGCGTTCCTCGACATTACATAGATGCATAAAATTTGAGTACGAGGGAAGTCTTACACCGTAAAAGCTGACCCTCCCCCTTTAAAACCTGCGATATGTTATACCGCCTAACGATGTGCTTATACCAATCAAGACACCCATACATTCAACCCAACCATCCTCCTCAAATGTACCTCAACCATCCACCTCAATCGCGCTTTCGCCTTGATTGATGAAACCACCATCGCAAAAACCACTTCCCTTCCATGACTAACATTCCAACCTCCGACCCCTTAGTAGATGTTTTTAGCGCCTTACTGGCTGAGGAGTACCGCCTATATAACGTTAGTTCTTTCCCTACCCGCGGGAGTATGGACAATTACATGCACATCCCACCTACGGCCGTCGCGTGGGGATAATCTCTTACGGACCACCCCATTGCCGCACTAACCTAACGTATGGGGGTGTTGGCGCATCCTCCATTACCCACTGAACCTCCTCTTGGTGTGGTTCCTTTCCATCCGATTTTCAATACTTGACAAATCGTCGTTTATCCCTCACCTTCTTGACTCGTTGTGCTTGGAAGGCTTTGGTTTTGGCCTTTACGAACAAGGCCGACATACACTCATTCCGTGACTACCCGTAAACACAATGATCGCGGTGGTCTCGGTTTTCCCGAAACACCTACACGGGAGACACCTCTGTCAGTTTGTATCTGGAAGAAGAAGACGTCGCCCCTACCAAACCATCATCACCCACTTTGCCATCATCACCCACGAGAATCTATAGACCACTGAATCCATCCCTCCTAACTTTTTTTTTTTCATAAATGCTATCTTCATAGGTCCTCTCACTTATCAGCGCGATAATGACGACCCATCTTCTTTGCCCCTTCTTTATCCGGACATGATCGAAGAGGATTCGCCTTTGATTAATGTTGTTGAATGCCGGGATAGCGACTCCATCCTCACTTACCTTGGCGCGGATGATTCTTATATTCACGAGCCTTACCATCTGAAACCCAAACTATCTTTGAGCAATCTACCATAGAAATCAACATCCACACGGAGAGAGGATCCTCACATTGTGAAGATTGGACAATCCCTTAACACATCGAGAACAAGCCGCCTTTACTACCTTTCTCCGTGCTCATGACCAAGCTTTCGCATGGTCTTACGTTGACATGCCGGGAATTGATCCTACCATCGCCGTCCATAACATCACCTAAACCCGATTCCAAACCAGTCAAACGAAAATTGAGAAAAATGCATCCACGCATTGCTCTCTTGGTCAAAGAGGAGCTCAACGACTCCTTTGTTTCCTTCATCTTGCTATTGACTATCCTCAATGGATTTCTAACATCGTACACATCACTAAAGCGACGGGGGACTTCGGATATGCCTGATTTCGGGATCTTAACCTCGCTTGCCCTAAGGATGACTTCCCCTTACCTAGCATTGACCAACTTGTTGATCTAGCTGCGAGGTCATGAGATGCTCTCTCTCATGGATGGCTTTTCGAGGATCTGACCAAATTTTGGTTGCCCTGCCGATCGATCAACACAAAACTTGCCTTCATAACTCCTTGGGAACCTTACATTATCGTGTCATGCCATTTGGCCTTAAGAATCTTTGGTCTTTACCTATCGTGGGCTATGACCTACATTTTCATGACATTATGCACACTATCCTTGAAGACTATGTCGACGATCTTCTCGGCAAGTCTAAACATCGTAGTGAACATCTCGATGTTTTAACCATTATTTTTGATGCTTTGTTCATAATATTACATCCCTTGACCCGAAGAAATGTGTCTTTGGTGTTCTTTGGAAAACTTCTTGGCTTTATCGTCTCTTTGCGTGGCATTGAGGTCGATCCATCTAAAGTCAAAGCTATCCTAGAAATGCCCCCACCCAAAAATCTCAAACAATTGCGTAGTTTACAAGGTAAGCTTGATCTATCCGACGTTTCATCTCCCGACTCTCGGATCGGTGTCGACCTTTCCATCACCTCCTTAAAAGGATATTGCATTCCATGGAGCGAAGAATGTCACCAAGCCTTGAAGCTCTCAAATCCTATCTCTTGCGACCACCCGTGCTTATCCCACCCCAAGACGACCGCCCTTTCTACCTTTACCTTTCCGCCACAGAGACCACTTGCTGTAGGAGCCATGCTTGCACATCGTGACTCGAGAATCGCGAACAAGCCGTTTATTATATAAGTCGTACTTTGGTGGACTATGAGACTAGGTACACACACATGTAGAAAAATTGTGCCTTGCCCTATCATTCGTGGCCACCAAACTCCGACACTACCTTCTAAATCACAAGACTTTCGTCATCACCAATCTGAGACCCCATCCATTACATGTATGCCAAACCTCATCGAACCAGCGCATTGCTTTAGATGGCTCATGCTTCTCGCCGACCTCGACCTTGAGTTTGTCCACGAGAAATCAATCAAAGGACAAACCATCGCGAGACCAACTTGCGGAAGCTCCTTTACAGGGAACAATTTACCAATTTCACATTTCTGACGAACTCATCGCTACTCTTTCCCTCACGGAGGAGTCGTACCCAATGACCCTCTTCTTGATGGATCTAAATGCCGGTAGCGGCGGAGGAGGAGCCGGCGTTGTTCTCATTCCTCTCAACGCTGAACCTATGCCTCTTTCATTCCGACTTGATTTCCCTTGCACTAATAATACGGCGGAATACGAGGCCCTTGTTACAGGTCTCAGTTGCGTTACACTTAGGTATCAAATCTATCAACATTTTTGGCGACTCTCGATTGGTAGTCAATCAAGTTATGGGCGTCTACCAATGCAAAAATGAGGAACTTCAAAAATACAAACACTACGTGGATTCACTTCTAGCCTTATTTACCCACTATTCTATCTGAGCCATTCCCGCTCCACTAACAAATTTGCGGATACTATGGCTTGCTTAGCCTCATAAATTCCCTTGCCGCGCTGTATTGACTCTGAATTATTAGTCGTGGTCCAACAACTTTTTGCCCCATCTATTCAACCCGGTAGTTTGTATGATAAATCTGTGTCTACTAATTCACGGGATACAGGTACCACCAATTTCACGACTACCTTACAATCTCTGTCCTCCCACGACCTTACTAGTAGTGCGCAAGCGTGCTTTTCTTAAAAGTGTTTCACGTTATGTTGTCATGGGGGACTCCTCTATAAACGTGGCTTTGATGGCATCCTCCTTCCTTTGTCTAGCGGCGCGCGGAGGCCACTCATATACATAGCGGTCCATGACGGTATTTGTGGTGGACATTTTAGCGGCCTTGCCGTGGCCAAATGAATCCTTCGCCTTGGTTATTATTGGCCTACTCTCGATAACTTGACTACTTTCTGAAATATGTTAAGCGTTGTGTTATGTGTCGACAACATGCCAACCTTGACATACTCCTAGCCACCCGCTCCGGATCGCTCGAGATCTTTGGCCCTTCTCACAATGGGGTTTAGACCTTATTGGTGAGATTCACCCAACCTCTTCACAACGTCACCGTTGGATAATCACACGATGACCGAATATTACACAAAATGGGTGGAGGCTATTCCACTCATTTCATCAAAAAAAAGAAAAAAATTGTCGAGTTCATTAACCACCACATTATCATCGTTTTGGTGTTCCTCATCGCTTTGATAACGAGATAATGGAAAATCTTTCAAAAACAAGTTGTTGCTGAAGACCTTTGTGACAACTTTGGTATCAAACTTAGTTTCTCATCACCTTACTTCATCCACAAGCCATGGGCAAGCCGAGTCCTCTAATAAAACACTAACCAAAATCCTCATGAAAGTTGTCATGAATCCGGAAGAAATTGGCACGATCACATTCCCTTTGCCCTTTGGGCTTATCGTACTAGCATTCGTACCTCTACTAATGCCACACCTTTTCTTTGGTATACGGTGCAGAAATTTGTTTTGCCTCTCGAAATACAAATACCCTCCCTTAGAATATCTCTTGGGATATTCTCACCAGCGATGATTTCCGCCAAGGCGGTTAGCCCAATTGGAGCTTCTTGTGACGCGCCGTCTTACGACTCTTGATCACCTTCAAATCTATCAAAAACGCATTAAACGTGCTTATGATAAGCGACTTCATGAGCGTACCTTTAAGGTTGGTGATCTTGTTCTCAAGAGAATCAACATGTAACCAAACTAGAAAAGAGCAAACGTGGAAAATTTGCTCCCGATTGGATTGGGCCTTATATAATCACTCATACCTATGGATCGGTACTTATCGTTTAGCTTCGGCAATTAATGGTAAACTGAGCTGAACCCCTAATGCCTTGCATCTTCGACCATTCTCTTTGTTGAAATTAGTGTTATATCACTTCTTATCTACTGTAGCTCGTCCCTTGAGCTCACTTACCACTACATACACTCTGTTTCCTACACTTCATAATAACATCAAGCTCACATAGTTTGATCCTCACCTCCCCTTGATGATGCCTTCCCCTTTTTAGTCTAGTCCATGACTTCAAAGTATTAAAATAAGCCGTATTCTTATGGGATTTTCTTGAGTCAAACTTCCTACTAAACTAGATGCTTCACATGAAATGAACATCTAGTCATCTAAATTAAATATAGACTTGCTCCCTCGAAGGACAGCTATATGCCGAACTATTCTTTCTTTTATATATAGACTGCTCCCCAGAAGGACAGCTATGCATTACTGATCATATCTGCTACTATAAATAACTTGCTCCCTCGAAGGACAGCTATACACGTCGACCTTTATCGAAGCTTCTCGCATTGATCAGCTTCGTGAAGACCTCAAGAATAATACAATCAATATCCCTTGTAGACTTCCCGCATCGATCAGTCTACATTCAATAAAAGAAAAGCCTCATTCAAAAGGACTTTTGAGTCATGGACTTGTCTATTTAGGGTAGGTTCTCTTTCGTCAGAACACTCACTTTGTAATAAGTTCTCCGTACCTCAGCTATATCATCCACCTCACCTCACCATTTGTTTCAACTCAAGGGACGTAATGTACGCTCGATATATTGTGATCACACAACTCTTTTCACCTATTGACTTCTCGTCTATGCACGGTACCTAGGGCTCCAAGCTCGTTCTACGTGGTGTGGTTTGTTTAGCTCTCTTCATCTACGGAGCACTCTTTCTGCTTTGCCTCGCATCTAGGATTGTGTGTTGACCTTAATCAGGACCCGATTCCCTACTACTTGGGTAGGCTAACTTTCGCTTCCCTCATACCTTTTACAGCATCACCAATTCATTACCAACACCATCCACCTTACCTTTACTAATCTTAATATTTTTACCAACCAACCAATTACCTAAACCGTACCCAATTGCCTGAATTCGCCTCTCCCTGATCCTAAGGGAGAACTACATCGGTCTGAGGCCCCTCCTTGCTTTGTGCGATGGGCTATGTAGGCGCACTTCGGAGACATGGGGTCTCCCGAGTTAGCTCGACCATCCCCTACCATAACCTATCTGTGTGGTGAATATAAATATTTTTGTGTATTTCTATTTAATCACAGTCCTCTTTATCCTTTTTCAAAACACCGAAAATCAAAACACAAACAATCTTATTATTATCGTAACTCAAATCAACATACATATTCAGTTTTATTTAGATGTTAAACAAATACATCTTCTCTATCATCGACACACAGGTCGGCATCCTTATTTATTCTTATACCTTGCTAACATTTACTCAGACCCTCACGCCTCATCCCGAACTAGGTGATGATCGTGATCGTCGACCCCTCTCGCCGGGCCTCTCTGTCCTCAAAGGTACCACGGCTATTGGTACCACCCAGCGATCTGCCCGATCTCTCTGTGTAACATATGAATACGCCCTCTCGCATGGAGGACTCCGACCTCTAGTCTCCCCGCTTGTGACTCATGACCACTAACATCCTCTTGTCTCATTCACTGCGTTTGGAGCTGCTTTGAACCAAACAGCTGCTGAGGCGATCCCTCTCTGCTGTAATCACCGCTATGTCAGGGTGCTCACGTACACCTCGCAGTTCTGCTACCCACCATAATCTATAGGCCTCTGTCGTTCCGCATCCATTACCTGCGATCGGGCTGCTTTACCTCTTGAGGCCCTTACGGAGGTGTTGGCGGGAGGTGAGAATCTTGCCTCGGCGTCGATCCTCATATATGGTCTATAAGCCAGGGGTATATCCTGCACAAATCCAAATTGTCGCCACACGCGATCTATAGGAATCCTCTCATACTCACCCGGCCTGTGCCCTGCGATCCACCTCAATCGCTCTACACCCCTCAACTCCTCAGCTATGTTCTCTGTTACCATATAGTTTCCGTATGGCCTCAGCGAGATATCCATGCAGACCGTCACTCTCTCCCATACCTGCCTGTAATACTCAATATCACCCGTCACGGCCTGGGATCTGGCCTCTTGTTCTGTCTGGACCCATCGTCTGAATCCCAACCTCTGCACTCCGGTTTCTCCCGACTGGATGGGTCGGCCTATTGGTCGCACACAAACAATGTGCTCATAGGCCCAACAGTGTAATAAGTATGAACTATCCAGTGTCGTCCTGTGATTTCACCTCTGAAGCCCATAAACCCTGTATAGCTCCGCCAAATATGCGGTGCCCATGCAAAAGTCACGTTCCTTTCTATCATCTCCCAATAACACACATCAATGCCTTTGGAAATCTTCCCCCTTAGCCCTCGGTAGCATAATACCCTACCGCTATCATTAATATCATCTTTGCTAACCTTGTCTCCTCGGGGTGTCTTTGCATATACATTACCCCATATGTAAAAGATAAACCTCATTGTGTCAAATCTCGTGCGTATGGACCAAATCTGCTTTTATCGCTCCCGTGCCATGCCGCTAGGTAGTGCACGATATCTTGGTTCTCTGTAATAGGGAGTCTCAAATCCGAAACACATCTTCGATATTCTTGTCATCTCCCTGTTGGCGGATAAAGGTATTTGTCTCGGGATTCCATCTCTCGATCAATGCATACTGCACATAGCATGATTACGTGCGATTAAGTGAATAATAGCGGATTCCACTTAACCCCAAATGATTTATCAATGTCCATTCAGGTGGTGTTACATCCGCTCGGATTAAGTGACAACGGCGCACTTCTATCATTCATCCTCGATCCACCTCTGCTGCGTACACCAAAACAACAAACAACCATTCAATCCGTCGAGGTTTTTCAAACGATTACGGAAATTCCTCCGATGCTTAGGTATCGGTTATACATAACCGATATCGGTTGAGAGTAACGATCTGGTTCTCCTAACTAACATTACGGTCCTTTATCGATTACATACATCTTGCCTAAAACAACCTACGACAATAAATTGCTCGTTTATTCCTCTCTGTATACACAGACATACCCGAAACCCGTGATTACCTACCACGTAACACTTACCTCACTTATAACCCTTGCTATCATGTTTTCTTCTTCATATCTACCCACTTAATCTCTTATTCATAACACATGCAAAAATCAAATCACAACCAAAACATTTACCTCTGGGGTTGCAGTAGCTTGAGGTGGCCCTTGTCTTCCCTCTTGTCCCTGCCTGCTGGATGTTTCTCCTCGTCCTGCCATTATCACCACTCTTTTCAAATTCACCTTTCTACTTTCTGAATCTCCGATCGCATTCACCTTCCCAGTCTCTTTTCTTATCACCCAAATCTCTCATACAAATTCCTGTCTCTCTTCTCCTTATCACTCAAATCTCTCATGCAAATACCTGTCTCAGTCGTCAAAAAGCGTCGCGTTCGCGTATTTAACCTCTTGCATGGCTCTAAAATTAAAACTTAAGTTGCCACCCTAGCTTTTCTATTTTTAGAAAAGCTCATACCTAAATAACCGGTATCGGTTACTTAGCGATATCGGTCTATCATCATTCTCCGATATCGGTTCCTTAACCGATATCGGTTACACACCTATCTTTTCTCAACAGCGTTCTTTTCTTCATTTCTCACCTAAATTTTTGTCGCGCCCGCCTCTTTTCCTGCATAAACAACACAATTTACCACATTTGTTCATCCACCACACATAGCATTACAATTTCATTAACATCATTTATTTTATACAAATACACAAACCATCAACTACGGATATCAAGAAACTATCAATCTATACATCATTTGGATCCAACTCATCGATTACATATATCACAATGTCACAAAACCACCAATTCATCACATAACCTGACATTCATATATACGTGCAAAAACAAAAACATCAACATCATCCATCTATCAACATGTCAACTAAAACTTATCATACATTACATATTACCACCATTAACAAAATATTTAAACACATTTTGAACAACTTTGCCACGAGGATCAAAACATCGTCTCTATATATATACAAATTTTCAAAAATACAATGTGCCCTACATCGGGGCCTCTGTGATCTCATAATCCACCAAAGCCGGCACGCAGGCCGCAATAACTGTCAAAAAATCTCGACTCGGCTCGCAGGCCGGTCCCTCGTATCAAAAATAGATATATACTCGGCTCGCGGGCGGTATCCACTATCTGACCCCTACTCGGCTCGCGAGGCGGTATCTGATAAATGAATAAATGAATACATGAATAATACATAGGCACGCGAGGCCTCTGTCAATACACCGGTTCGCGAGACCGGTGCCCATCTCTAAATACAAAAGTCATGTGCAGGATCCCTCGGCTCTCCCCACCAGCCCTCGGCACCTCTCCCCATTGTCCTGTGGTGCCTCTCGCCTCCTGCTGTGACGGACCCACGGTGTGGCTGCGCCTCCTCTGAGACCTCGGCTCAGGAGGTCTCTGCTCTGTGTGCCGCATAGGGCTGATAATCAGCCCGGTACCATCAGAATATCTGATAGTATCGGGCCTCAGCTCTAGCCTCCATGTAGCGCTCTCGAGCCACCGTAGTCTTGGGGCTGGTCCCGACACCTCTTACCCGGTGCCCCACATGTGCTGTCTTTGGTGCTGCATTGGTGGTGCACAATGTGTGTGTGGTGGTACTGCTGCTTTGTGCACAATGCTGAGAATTTTGTGTGGTGTCATGCTTTTTGGTGGTGGTCTTTGGTACTGTCTTCTTTTCACTGTGTGCACTACTGCGCTTTTGTGGGTGTGGTCTTTGGTGGTGGTCTTTGCACTGTGCACATGCTGAGCACAGGCTAGCTTTGCCCTGTAAGACACCTATACGTGCTGTCTTTTGCATTGATAGCTGCCCCTGTGTAAGAAATGCACTTTGACCCACAGGTGATCTCTCTCTCCTATCACTGCTGCGCCAAGTCTTTTGCATGCGGGCGGTACTATCTATCTGGCTGCTCTCTGCCCGACCCACCACACCTGTATGCTCCGTGCACCCGGCATCATCTATACCCTCACTGCTTTGGCCTCTCTGCTGCCCAATCTGGATCAAAGGCTGTGGTGCGGCGGCGGTGGGGCCTCTACATCATCTCTCTGTCTTGAGGAGCGGGAGGTGGCTCGTCTGTCGCGGCCCCATCTGCTGCGTACCCTCTCCGGGGGTCGCTCGTACTCTCTCTCTGGCCTCAGTCCTGCTTTATCCGAGAATGTGTCTTGGATTAGGCGCAGTGTTATAAGCGGGCTCCTCTGCCGGGATGGTGACCTCTGTAGGGTCTCCATCTGATGTCTCTTGCTTTGTAAGGCCCTCTGCGAGATGTCATAGTATGCCACATCCCGACCTGCCATAGCTGCTCGTGGGTGGCCCACGACCCCCACCACCTCTCGAAAGCCATATCGGTATATGACTGTGGCCACAGCTGCTGGGGGTAACCCTCTTGGCTTTGATGCATACGATGTGCTCGTATGCCCAACAATGCTAACAAAATGTAGAACAAATACCAAATCGCCTCCTCGTGATAGCCCCATAGCTCCTGTATAATTGCACCGGATATCTTGGTGCCCAGGGCGTAACAGGTGTGCTCCTCCACCATCTCCGGTACCCCCATCAATGCTCGTGGGAGAGCGGCCTCCCTCTGAGTCAGGAGGCGAAGCGGGTGATCCCGACCATCATCAACCACGGCCCGGTCGTGTCTCGTGACGATGCGCGGTAGTACATGTCACCGTACCGATACTCGCGTATATGGTAGGTCGATGGCGTGGTGCATCCCCAAAAACTGCGGTATGCTTTTGTCCATCGCGATCTCTGAATCTACAGAAGGCTGCCTCTCCCTCGATAGGTAACTAGAAGGATGCGATACACATCCTCGATGTGACGGTCATCTCCCGGTCGGAGATGGAACACATTGGTCGCGGATCCCATCTCGATGAGGGCGACCATCGGTGTGATCTCTCTCTATCGCTCTGTACCTCTGGACTCCATGCCGAGTCCCACCTCACGCATGATGGCCCGATGAGCCGCGAGATCGTGTGGCCTCATCCGCACCCAACAGCGGGGGCATCTATCCGCGCATCGTCAGCTGGCGACGTGCTGCAAAAACCAACCCACATCCTTAGACCTACTCTTTATTACAACATCTACTTTGTCATCTAAACACCCCTTTTTATCCCCCGACCATACCACGACTCTCTCCCCCCCTCTAACCTACCACCACCCCCACCACCCACCCAACCCAACCCCCAAAAAACCAAAACCTAACCCCACACCTAACCCTTCTCCACCCCTAACCCAACCCCACCCACCCCAACCCAAAACCCAACCCCCAACCCCCACCACCCCACCCCTACCCCAACCCCACCCCAACCCCCAACCCATGACCCAACCCTAACCCAAACCCAAAACCCAAAACCCCCCCCCTAACCCTTCTCCACCCCTAACCCCCCCCCCCCCCACCCAACCAAAACCCAAAACCCCAAACCCAAAAACCCCCAAACCTAACCCCACTCCCCCTTCCCCACCCCACCCACCCCCACTCCCACCCCACCCCCAACCCAAACCCAACCCAACCCACCCCACCCCACCCCACCCCACCCCCCCAACCCCAACCCCACCCCCCCCCCCAACCCCCAACCCCCCCACATGCCCAAACCCACAACCCCCTAGCCGAGGCGATACATGACCATGGCCGGGTCACCAAAAACCCTCCCTTTCCCTAAAATTGCGCGATGCCGTGCGGTCGACAGTAACTGACATCGGTCAGCTTGTCCTCTCCGAGCCGAACCCCGCGGGCCCCCAAAACCCATTTTTACCTATTTCTACCCATCTACCCACCCAAAAACCCTAAAAACTTACCCACTACCCACCTTAGCCTATCTAACCTATCTGCCCTCTCCCTTTCTCAAATCATTTCCATTTTCTCATTATTTCCTAAAAAGGTTAATTCTACCCAAACCCCCAATTTAGCATAATACTGACCAAATCACCAAATTAAAGAGTTTGAATCTACACGACGAGCGACGACACGTCGTCGTGGTGGGATGGGTGGTGGCGGTCCCGGTTTGGTCGGCCCCTCCGGCTCCTCTGCTGTCTGCCCATGGCTCGATCACGATCTGCTTTGGGTCCCCGGCCCGATCAATGCTTGCCTCCTCCTTAATCGGGCCCACTATCAGCTCTCTCCCTTGTCTGATAGCTCCACCTCACTCAATCCGACCTCTAATCCCAAGTCTCCACGTCGAGACAAGTCGATTTGGATTGCGAAATAACAAAAGTGATGATGACCCGTATTTTTTTTTTTATAGGTTTTTACCTTTCAGATATCGGTTTCATTTTGCCCTAAGGAACCGGTATCGGTCCCTTAACGATATCGGTCATGCGAGAATCGACATCGGTTCGTACCCAACTTTCACCCCATTCTTTGCCCTTATTTACTCCTTGCCTCTTTTTCACCAATATCGCCTCTATCCACCTTTCTTTGCCTGACAACATTTGTTCACTTGTCGGCCTGACCTGACCTCTGGCCTCGCCTACCATTCGGCCGACCTCGCCATTCTATTCGGCTCGACCTAAGGCCTCGCCTACCTATTCGGCCCGACCCAGGCCTCGCCTACCATTCGGCCCGACCAGGCCTCGCCCTACCCATTTGGCCCGACCCAAGGCCTCGCCCTACCTATTTGGCCCGACCCAGGCCTCGCCTCGCCTACCTGTTGGCCCGGCCCCCGGCCTCGCCCTACCTGTTGGCCCGACCCAGGGCCTCGCCTACTGTTGGCCCGACCCGGCCTCGCCTACCTAGGCCTCGCCTACCTACCTTTGGCCCGACCCAGGCCTCGCCTACCTGTTGGCCCGACCAAGGCCTCGCCTACCTGTTTGGCCCGACCCAGGCCTCGCCTACCATTGGCCCCCGACCCGAGGCCTCGCCTACCCATTAGGCCCGACCCGAGGCCTCCTCGGCTACCCATCCCTGGCCCGACCCAGGCCTCGCCCTAACATTTGACCCGACCCAGGCCTCGACCTACCCATCTAACGACCCGGGGCCACCCTTGCCCACCACTTGGCACGACCCGAGGCCGTATCACTTCAATACCATACCCACCCACAATCAACGTTTTATTTTATCCATCCATCATGTACCTTGTGTTGATCGAGCTCACTGTTCGTGTTTTAGCATGATTAGGGTCCTTGACTTGATCGTCGACCAACTTTGCCTAGACCTGGGCCGTGACGTTTATCTCGACCAAACCAACCATTTGAGTGCTTTGCCGAACATGCCTAAACGTTCTGTACCTCACTGTTATATACCACAGGAGCTACTTCCTATGCCTTGGATACCGGGATTATATCACCCTTGTTTGGATAAACTATCGACCTTTGCCTACACATTCTTTGGTTTTGTCAAATCATGTACCCTCGTCGTCTCTATTGCATTTCACATGCGTCTGCTTCCTTGGACCTACCCCACCACCTTACCATCCTCTCTCTGACATATACCCTTTATCACCCTATCCACTGATTTCCGTTCACTCAATCGTGATAGATTTGAGGGGATTACCTATATCCTTAACATGAGAAACCACTTCATATTATTGTCCATGCGCGACTTTACGAACAAGCTACACGACATAAGGGGGGCTAATGTAGACACCAAATTCGTGTCTTACGACCCCTTGTGACCAGCATCCCATTTCGACCTAACCTCATTACCTAAACTTTACACAATTATTTATTAATTACCTTGTAATTGATAAATCCACATCACCTGCTACCCGCCACCTCACTTTGCCACCTCATCATGACCTAGCCCCTAACCTAAACTAACCTAATTAAGACCCATGACTTGGTCAGACTCACATCCATAACTAATGCCTCCTTACTCGCACCCAAAAAGCGACCTTCTAGCCACTTGACCAAGCCCATGGCCCATCTCTCGGGAGAAAGCGGGGAAGGTGGGCTATTTTACTAAAAATAGCCTACTTTTTCCTTACCGATGCCGGTTCTACTCGGCCGCCGTCGGTTCGCAACCGCCATCGGTTCCACTGTAAATGGGCTCCCCAAACCAAAACAACGGATCGGAATTTCATTTTGGAGATCGGTCGAAGGATTTACGGATCAGCGAGAGCATTGCGAGCGAGGAGCGAGTCAGATCTTCACTTGACGGAGCGAGCGAGGCGAGTAAAGAAACCGAAGTGTTTGACCAAGGAGATCGACTTGCATCTTGGTCAAAACCGAGTAAGTCACATCTTGCATGTCCTTTGTTATAACATTTCTTATGCTTCTTGAATCTCGGTCCTCCTAAATCCGTTTACGAATCCACTACCCAACGTGCCATTGCATCTAGCTTCATTCTTTTGCTTCTAATCATCCCATTTCCTAATACCATCCAAAAACCAGCCAGCCATTCTGAACACCATAGCTACGAAGAAGATCCTAGAACCCACCGGTATCGGTTATCGATGTAACCGGCATCGGTTATCGATGTAACAAACATCGGTTCCTCTGATCAAAACCGAAAACCAGCCTTTCCCCTACCCGGTTTAACGAAATAATTTAATTGATATTTTGCGTCTTTTGTGTTAATTCATATTAGCGAGGCCCGACCACCTTGAAAGGAAGTTTTATATTTCACAGGCCCAAGGCGTTTCCTCATTTATTGTTTAATCAAAATCTTGTGGTCTTGTGTTCTTATTTGCGGGTAGTCCTTCCAAGACAAAAGGAGTTCTCACTTAAATGTATTGTTATTTTGTATTTCTTATGGAAATTCAATTATGCTTAGAATATATTAATTTTGTTAACTTTTAATATATTTAATTATTCTTATATGTAATGTTATGTTGTATTTCTTATATTTCTTAATCGTCACTGAATTTAGATTAAGAAATTATGTTATTTTGATTGTACATTTGAGTGATTCATTTTGGTTTAATGTAATTTGTTAAGTTCTAGTTAAATAACTAGGTTTCACGTATTTTAATTAAAAATATCAAACGCCTATGTAGAAACTATGTTCCATGCATTTCGAAAAAGCAATTTCAAATTTTATTGTCACGCGAGTTTTTAAAATTTCAATCACCCTTGTATTTGAGAAGTTTTGAAATTTCAACATCCTGTTCTTTTGTTTAATGGGGTTTTTTTAATTTTTGAAATTCTACACGTGAAATGCGCAAATAAATTTTATTAAATATCCATAAACAAAATTTATTAGGGTTTCTATTTTTTTGGTTTGATATGAAGGTAATCCAAGACATCAAAAATAATACTCATAGAGTGAGTGTATGACTTGTGGTCATTTTTGTAAGGAAAATATGAAGAAGTGGAAATAATATGATTTATGAAGCAGGTACAAAAAGGAGGTTGTAGAGAGGACTGCAGAGAAAATTTTACATGGTAGGAAACTAAGGGAGGTATGTAATGGAGGTTACATGGACAATTTTATATCAAAATTTTTAAAGAGGTGGTCACAAATCGACAAGGTGACGAATCAAAGCGAGACACCCATCCATAAATACAAAATCATTTTATACATTTTAGAACAAGTATTTATCAAAAGTATCTACCACATATTTCTAATTTATCAAAATCATTTCTTACATTTTTAGAACAAGTATTTATCAAAATTAAAGGGGTTTGTATACCTGTTTGTTTGAGAGATCATTCTAATTAATGGTCCTAGATAACCACAATGTTACATATTTTCTTCTTGAGTTTTGGACCACAATACAACCCCGATTTTACCCAAAAAAATCGCATTGCACTAACTTTTCAGTTCCTTTTTGCCTCGTTAAACTACCTTTTGTTCTTTCCTAATGATATATTTATTGCCTTACACTGTGGTTTATCTTCTTTGTTTCATCGGGTTTTTTCCCTGGTAATGAATTCATGTCTCCATAATGATAAAACCACCGATGCACAACCAAAAAGAGCTATGCATAGTAATGTTTTGCGAAATGTAAAGTTGTTAGTTTCTGCGTATTGAAAAACAATAAAAAAAGTGTTTGATATTAAATTGTTTCAGGAAGCAATTAATTAGGTCTTCCTATTTGTTACTTCTAATATTTTTATTAATATGTTACAAATAAATGTAGCTAATTATTATACTTAACTTTCATTATATTATTACACTTAATTGTTAATATCGAGTCGGTGCCACTAAAATTTCAATTTCTAAAGTTGGTAATTTAGAATATGTGGACGAAAGATAAATTTTTTTACATCTTTCTAATATACATATAATTTATATTTAAATATAATAACTTACATATATGTATGCATGTACTACATAAATATATACATGCACATATAATAAATGTAAATATTAATCTATTTAATAATAAATTCATATTTAACCTTACACCTTTTTAGGCTATGCAATAAAATCGCATAAATTTTTGGCCATTATGCTATACTACTTTATTTTGACTACCACCGTATGCGAGTCCACGATCTATTTAGAAATAAATGTAAAATTGTTGGCCATTGTGTGTTTGTGTTGTCATTGATGTCAAGTCCATTAATGGAAAAGGGTGTCATGAGGTCATGCGAGTCTCCATGAGGTGTTAGTCAAGTTTCAAGCATGAAGGTTGATTAATAGTGTCGGATTTGGTGAGTTCTAGGTTGTCCTGAAGCATGGTCTAGTGAGATAAGTCATGGTATGAGATCTCATGAGTGGGTTGAATGTTTTCATGAGGTAAAAATGGTTATTATGATGTGTCATGGGTGTCTAAGAGTCTTCATGAGGTAAGTAAGGTCATTTCATGGCTTGTCATGGTTGAGTCAGGCCATTGTAGGCCCATTCATAGCCTTGGTGCATGCATAATGAGATGGAGATGTGATTTTTGGTTCTAATAATTATTTTTGGATCATGGTAAAGCATGGTAATGTGGTATATGACATGTATGGTGAGTTTTAGGTTAGTTCATAGAGGTTTGGTGGTGTTTAATGCTCCTTAGGAAGCAAGAAGGTGGAAATAGGAAAATTGGCATAGGTAAGTCTTAATGGATGGAGATTTTAAGAGATATTTGGGAAATATGGTGAGTATTAAAAGTTATAGGATGTTTTCCTGATGCTTCATGAAAATTTCAGGTCATTCTAAATAAGGAATTGCAAGATATGTCATTTTTGGTAAAACCAAGTGGTTTACAATGTGTTTTGAAGTAAATGTTGACATTCCGATTCTTGCTATGAATTTTTTTGATATGAATGGGAGATATAGAATTTAAGGGATGTTTTTAAATGTAAATAATAAGGTTTATAAAAATAAATTAGGTGGTTTGATTTCACGTTTTTATAAATGATTGTTAAGAAGATAAGTTGCTTTGAAACCCTAACTCAAAGTGACTTGGAGAAAAAGGTGTTTACTGAGCTTGTCTTGATTTGATTTTTCCAAAGTTATGATTTGATGCTTTAGAGGAATATTAAAAATTTCCAAAAAGGTATATTAGAGCATGTGACTAGTATGTGGACCCCACCTAAAAATGCTTGTTTTTGAAGATGTTTAGTTTAAGGAAATATTATCCAAAGAAGCTTGCAAAATAAATTGACATTGCTTTTATCTGTGGATTTTTTCTAGATTTCCATGATAGTTTTAGATAATTGTGATGATACTAAATGGAAATTTTTTCCCTATTTATGGTGACTGGTAATAAGGCGCTTTGGGGAAGTTTCGGGTAATTTTCGAGAGATGGTCTTGGTTGAAGGCCTTCCACTTGGATTTGGAAGGAAATATAATATGTTATGGAAAGAGTATTCAAAGGGAGTTACATTGGTATATGTTTTATGTCTTGTTGATTTGTTTTCATATGTCATATAGCTTGATTTGTAAGAAATAAGGTTTGTTGGTTTTAAGGACATGATTACTTAGGATGAAAGAATGAAGTGAATGAGGCATGAGATGGATTAGTTGATGCTTTATATAAAATAAAAAGTGAAGAGGGATAAAAAAAATTATTAGTGAAGGCCTTTTGAGGTCTTGGAAGTAATAAAGGGTGCAAACCAGTTGAGTTTGTGAAACTAGATTTTTGGGCAACTTGATTTGGTGAAGAGGAAAGTAGGTGTGGTTTGTACATATGGATGTTTCATGAGATATTACATGAATGGATGTGATGTAAAGGTCATAAGGATTCCAATGAGTGGTATTGAGGTGCAAAGGTAGAGAAAGGGTGTTGGAAACAACTATTTTATGAAGGATATGAGCCTTTTGGCTTGTGTTATGAATTATTTGATTGGTGTATGATAATTAAAAAAAATGGATGATGTTTAATGTCATATTACACATTTTTGATTAATTTTGGAGCTTTAATAATCATGGTTTTGGAATTTGTGGTTTTAGCTCATCCAAGTGATGGGGTTTTGAGCTAGTTTTGTGCATGTTTAGTGGTTTTGGGCATGGCTGACCTACATGGGCCCAATATGAATATTTTTATGATTGTGTTGGGTTTTTTTAAGTTTATCTGGTTGAGATAATTAAAGAGGCCCGGCCTAGCTTGTATTTGAAAGATGAAATGCATATAAAAGAAAAGTTGCGAGTTCATTTTTTGAACTAGTGATTCAAAGGGAAAAATGTGACCTGACTAAGAGTTTGAAGGAGATTCTATTACACAAAATAATATATTAGGATTCTTTTAAAAATATAAAGAGTGTGTATGCAAGGGTTTGAATGTAAGACAATTTGTGAAAGAAGAAGATATAGTGAGTTGAAGGAATGAGGGTTTGAAGGAAGTGTGTGAGATGAATTTGTGATCTCCATCAGTTGTGGCAGATTTTTTTTTAGAGATCTACATAATTAGGTGGATGAGTTGGTACTTAGTCATCTTAGGAGATTTTATCCTCCTTGTGGAGTGGGTGCTTCACTAAATTAGGGGTTTGTACTCCTTGTAGGGTTGGTGCTCTAATAAACTAGGGGTTGGTGCTCCTTGTGAAGTTAGTGCTTCCTAAATCACTTTTATTTATGTAATATAAGTATATTTTCAGTGGTTTTCTTCCCCTTGAGGGTTCCCACTTATATATGGTGTTCATGTGTCTTCTTCTTTGTTTCATGTTCTTGTGAATGCTTAATACACACCTAATGTGCTCATATGGTTATGGATGTTAAATGGATGAATGAAATGATGAATGTATGTGATGGTAAATGAATTTAAACTTTTATAGGTATTATTCACCCCCTATCATTCCATTTTACTTCCAATAGAAATTAGATATAGATAGATTTGATATAAAATAAAACGTATAATATGTCGGAGTATTTTAAGCAGTAAATAGGGTTTTGTAAAATATGTAAATATATTGTATACATATATGTATGTATATATAAATTCCATATTGTATACATTCCAACTGGAGAGATTCTATCCTACATCCATCCATTGTATTTCATTTTCATCTTTATACACCCTAACGTTAAATAGTTGTCTAGCCTGGTGACATCCGCCAGGCTATATTTCTACTTTTCTAAACTCAAATATTTACAATTCAATTTCATTAAATAAGATTATTTGAAACTAGATAAAACCCTCTTAATTAATACATTTGTTTACATTAGAGGCCCTTAGGCTCTTTTATTTGGTCTTGTCCTTGTAAAAACTCTTTGTATAGCTTAACGACCACTAGGCTCAATCTCTTGGTTTTGCATATACACAAAATAATGATCTTTGTTGATGGTAATATATTATACACCCTTTAGTGAAATATTACTTGGAAATTTTATCATATATCCTTTGGTGAAATTCTATGCTAGAGTAGATTATATTATACTCCCTTTGGTGAGATAGTAGGCTATATTTTTCCTTTTAAAACGTAAATGTTAATAATTAATTTTTATAATACATAATCATTATAAACAAGATAAAACCCCCTTTAGTCACGTAGTTGTAAAAATTAGTAGCCACCGTGGATTCATTTATTGAATTCTATCATCGCGATTTAATTTAAATTGAAATAAATCTTAATTTTAGAGTAACTAATGTTACTAATTTGATATGTAAATGATAAATGTACAGTAATGACAAGCAATAAGAAAAAAATAATATGAAACCCTAAGTAAGAGAGAGAGAGAGGTGACTTAGCTAATTTCACACAATTTGGAGATGATCTGGGTAGAGGAACTGTTGAAACATATTGTAAGCAGGTGTTATCAAGAATCACCGTAGGTTCCAGCTTATCGAAATGTGTAGGATGGCAAGTGCCCATAGGAGGATGGGAGCGCCAGTGCTAGTGGCTCATCGGGTGCTGGTGTCAAGTCATGTGCTTAGGTTATGTTATTTTCTATGCAGGATGAGCTTCACTGTTAGATTCCTTTTTTTCTCTGGTTTTGATAAAATATCACTAATTATACATGTAACCTACAAAGAGAGATACCTAGTTGTACATGCCCACAAACCACATCAAATCTAAAAATAAAGATCCGTAATGTGAAGTCGGACTAAACCTAAGTGGTCATTTGAAGAGTGAACTTAGTATCGAGTGTTGCACTACATTTTAGACTCCATGTAGTTATGTGTGAATGTGTGTGTAATGATTCCCTAAGATGCCCTTGTGTAAGTTACATAATGATATCGAACTAGATCTAGAATGTAACAATGTATAAAATGTGTGTGATGGGATAAAATGAACTTCCCTCATATGATGTGCATGCAGAGTGATGCAACCCTTTTCCCTTGTGTGAGTGTGCTAGATGAATGCCTTTGAAATTATCTTGTGTCCAATGCAAACTTAGGTGATGATAGGTAATGTATAGTGTTTAGACCTTTATTTGAGAGCAATGAATAAGTATATATATGATTCCCTTGTTTGAATTTTGTAATCGATAACCCGAAAGGTGACCCAAAGTTCTAAAAGGTGACCAAAAAGGTAAAAGAGACCCAAAAGAGTGAGAAGAAGATAAGGATGGTTAGGAGAACCTAGGAGGGACAGGGAGCACCTTGGTGCTTTTCTCCTAAATGGTTCTTAGTGTCTGAGGCCATACAAGATAAATCAGTTAAATACCGACATAGCTATAGGGTGTGTAAGGAAAAAAAGATTATAAAAAAGTAAAAGGACAAAAATACGTTTTCAATCGTAATTTTATTGCTTAGGAATCATGTATATGTTAGTATGCTCTAGGATCAAGAAATGTACCCAAGTGCATAGATTTTGTGTCTACATTTTCCCCCACTTTATGCTGCTTTGAGTGAATACTTGATAACATAAAGTAGATAGAAGAAGGAAAATTTTAAGACCCCCAAAAAATCATATAAATTCATTGGCGAATATGTGAAAATTGAATTTCGCATTAATGGTGAATATGAAGAAAATTCCAAAATGATGTTATCCGAGAGCATTTTTTTTTATGCTAATGAGAAAAGATAACATATATTATTTTTTATTAATGGCTAATAGTACATAAAGTCATAATATATGCTGTCGCAAAAAATATATTCAAATTTTAAAAATCTTTATGACCGCCAACCAGAATATTCATGAATTAACGAATATTCACCATTAAAAATTCCCTAGATAGAATATACATACCTTGTGATCATGTAGAGAAGAGTGTAGTTGATAACATGCTTTGAGTGAACACGTGAAACATGAAGTGATCGTAATGTGAAGCATGGAAACTAGGAAGGGGAGTAGACCCTAGGGGTGAAGCGTATACATAGTATTGTGTTGCTAGAGTTTGTGTTTGTTGAGATGCTTCTTGTTGTGTATAAGGATAAACTTGAAAAATAAGAGAAAAAGAGTAGTCAAAGTTATGTATATGAAAAATCAAAGTAAAATGTGCATAAGTAAAAGTGCATAAAAGGAAAGTGTGCACCTGATGTATAAGAGAGTAAAAGATAGAAAAATTGTCTTGATTTGCTTGGAGATACTACTGAATTTGTTGCAAAATGGGTGAGGTTTTTGGGCGATCTCACGCTAAGAACGATTTTTTGGGCAATATCATGCCAAGGAATATTTTTTTGGGCGATGTCACGCTAAAGAGAAGATTGTTGGGAAGAGAGGTATTTTTTACTCTCTTTCCATGAAGCTTCCCAAATAAGTTCCACTACAGATGGCATGTCACAGTAATATAATTGTATGTAACTACAAATGAATGTAAATTGAATTATGAAATTGGAGAAAAGTGACTGCTACTGTAGAACCATGCTGTGAACTGCTAGAAACTATGGTGAATTGAGAAATTGTCTATTTTTTCCCAGGACACAAGCACATGGGTGGGACACAAGCTCCCACCACTACTATTTGATCTGGGTGCTAGTGTCTGGTCTGTGCTTGTGACCTAAGTCTGATTTTGGGCCATTATGTGACTATGTTATATTGTCAAATCTATACTTTTATACTCTAATATGTAAATATGTGCTGCTATAAGGGTGATTTTCTCACCCGAATGATGCCCCCTCGTTTGAGGTGCATACAATGAAAGTAGTAGAAGGAGGCTCAAACGAGAGGACAAGATACTCGATATGCATATCTGATATTGGATACCTATAGGGGTTGGGGATGTGAATGGTGTTAACCGAGGCACATGTAAACAACGTAGTCTAGAAATAAGTGTTAGTGTGAAAATAGTTATCATGGAAAAATAATGTAACAAACAATTATGAAGACAAGATGAACCACAAAAAGTGGGTTTCATACATGGGACATCACTCACAATGTCACAAGGCAATCAAGTATGAAGCAGCCAAAAGAATACAATGATCATATGAGAGATAGGGCATAGCCCCCAAACAATGACAAACAATAACAAACAATAGGAATAAAAGGGTGAAAGATAACCAATGTTGTATAGATCTTGCAAGGAAAATACTACACATGAAGCACCCATTAACATGTTAGAGAGATAAATAGTATGTCAAAGCATGTAGAGATCAGTGAAAGGTAAAGTGACAGTAATGAGAAGTAGTAAATAATGCAACAATAGAACCTGTGATGGGTAGAGTGTGAGAGTAGCAAAGGTAGATGCCCCAGAGCCTTGGCGGGACTAGTAAAGAGTAGTTTCGAGCATCATACATTGTGTATGAATATGTGAAAGGTCCTGCATTCACCTCAAGATAACAAGTGAACACACATGTGTATATAGAAAATATAATGACATAATAAGTATCCAACTAGCATGGGAAACAAAGTGTAACATGTAAGTAGAATAAGCTAACAAGAGTAAATAAAACCAAGATATACAAATGATGTGTGAGTGTGATTGTGTTACGATGTGCAAGATGTGAAGATGAGAGGATGCATGTTTCCCCAAATAATACATGTGATATGAAGTTCATTGAGAAATACTCCCTCAATAGTCAAGTATGAACCATAGAACAAGAGTGCGTCATTGGGTAATGAATGTATTATATGTGATTTAGAGTAGATGTTATGAAAGATGTATTGTGAAGAATCAAGCGTGAAATGTAGAAAAGTAAATGATGTGAGGTTAATGGAAGAAGAATGCCCTCAACCGTTAAGTCTGAATCATAGCACTAGATTGTGTCATTGGGAAATGAAGTTGTATGTGATTGAGCGTAGATGCTAGGAAAGATGTATCATGAAGCACTGAGCATGAAAAATAGTAGAGAAACTATAAGTAGATATTAGAGATAACCAAGAGTTATAGGGGGTGGATGATGCCCCAAAAATGTGTGAGTAATAGAGATCTATGTGATGATGTGAGAAGGATCATGCCATGGTGGCGGAGTTTAAAATGTGTCATAAGAAAACATATGGTCGTCACAATGGTAGGTAGGAGCAAGAGTATGACCAACATCATATTTTGGGCTTAATGGAGGAAATGCAAGTAGGTGATGGAGTGTAACTTATGTTGAGTGAATTGGTTGTGCTTCCTTAGATGGTGGTTACTTATTTGGGATTGGTAACATTGTAGATGACTTGATAGGAGGAGGTAATGGGGTAAGTATTTTTAAAGGTGGTTTCTTATTTTTAATGGGTAACATTGTAGAGGAGTTTGTTAGAAGAGGTAATGGGGTAAGTATTTTTAAAGGTGGTATGCCACTGGGCTAGGTAGGTGTCTCTTGACTTACCAGAGAAGGAACATTAGAAATTATGGAATGATGCTCATTAGACATAGAGGGAGAAGATTTGGGAGCTGATGCAACCTAGAATTCACTGTGAATAACCCGATGCACTTTAGAACATCACTCACTGAGCTGAATGCTCACCCAAGAAAGTCCCTCTTTATGGTTTCTTATTCATAATGTTAGCATGATGGTGCATATAGGTATTCAGATTCATAACCAAGAGTAAACAACACACAGTGCATAAACCAGATCTAGATCTTAGGATATGTGTAAGATGAACTAAACAATGACTATAACAAGATTTACCATGCAAGAACTAGATTCAATCATGTTCAACACCATTATCCAGCCAATATGAACCATTGTATTAAATACTATAAAACATAGAAGCTTCTTACATTACACAAGTATCTCCATGAGTCATGCACGTGACAAAACCAACAACATAACTCTACAAATTGACACACTCTTGACCGTGAAAATCAATACATATATATAGGGGTGGGGACTTTCCCTTCACCGCCCATGCACTATCTCAAAATAGGCCACATGCTAATAATAGCCATGTGCCTTTACAAAAGGATGTAAAACATGCAAGTTCTCTAACAATAGACTTCTTATAGTTAACTTTGAGTAGAAATCCTATTATTAGCCTAAACTATGCATGGTGCTCGAACTGATGCTTGCTCCCAAAATACCATTACATGCACTACAAGTCTTCCTGTCTTTGTGTGCTCAGTACACTAACTCCAAAAATAGCCTTCACAATAGAACCAACTAATTCCTAATCCTAGGCATGTAAACCTTACTATAGCACCACACACTCTTCTAGCACCCTACATTTGTGCACCCAACACTTAGCCCCTTTTTTTCCATCCAACATTACCCCACACTAAAATGGATTTCCACCCTGGAAATGGGTAATCAACTTGTCTCTCCAAATAATATAGGATAAGAACAATGAATGAAGAATAAAGAATAAAGAATACACTAAGTCCTCTATTTTTTACCCTTTTCCTCCTCTAGTAGAATGAACTCGAATATTCATGTTGAATTTCCCCTACATCTTCTTGAACAAATGATCTGGACCAGAATTGCTTTTACCTAGCTTTACCACCACTATAAAGTCAAACTCTTGGAATAAGATAACCCATCGACATATGCACCCCTGTAAGATGGGATTTTTCACCAAGTATCTCAATGCCATGTGATCTATATAGAAAAAAAAGGTGTTGCTAGAAATTACTATGGGAACTTATGCAGTGCATAGATCATTGAAAAAGCCTCACGCTCCGTAGTTGTATAATTTTTTTCTATTGTGAGTCAACTTTCTGCGAGCAAAGTAAATATAATGATCTCTGATAGCTTGTCTGGGCCGAGCTAGAACTACACCAATGGCCATGCCAGAGGCATCCACATGTACATGAAAAGGTATATTCTATGAAGGAAAATGTAGAATAGGCGCATAGTAAGCCTTACCTCATCGCTTGAAGTGTGCGTTGTTGTGGTTCTCCCAAATAGAATTTTCCTTTACCTTTTTAATAAATATTCTCGGTGGCACAAAAATATTAGCATATCCTTTGATAAAATTTCTGTAATACCCTGTGTGGCCCAAGATTCTGCATACCTCACTCTAACTAGTAGGTTCCTCCAAGCCTAAGATGATCTGCAGCCTTAGTGGATATATCAACAAACCCTCCTTACAGATGATATGCCCTAGCGAGTTCCAAAAGGTGTAGAAAATATGTACTTCCTGATATTTAAAGAGATGCTTAACTATTTGCACCTCTCAAACATTAACCTAAAATTTTCACAATGATCCTTGATAATCCCATACATGGTCCAATCATCCAAGTAAACTTGCAAGAATTTGTGAATAAAATCCTGGAACGCTTGAACAAAAATGCATAAAAATACTACAGCGCATTCTTCAATATAAAGGGCATCACTGTATGAAAAAAATTCCCCATTCAGTGGTGAAATTTGTCTTCTCTTGATCTTCTTTATTAATTCTTACTTGATGATACCCAAAGAATCCATCTATAAAAGAGTAAATTTCGTGCCCTACAACACCTTCCAATATTTCCTCATTGAATGGTGCAAAGAAAAGGATCAATCACACATATAGAATTCAACTCCTATAGTACACACAAATCTTGATTATTCCATATTTTTTTATGCTAATTACCATAGGGCTAACCAAATTTGATTCCTTTATGGGCTCAATAATGCAGATTCAAACATCTTGTCAATTTCTTCTTTAACTCTTACGCTTAGGTTAGGGTTCATCATGTAAGGTATCTTCCTAACCAAGCATGTACCTTCCTTTAGCTTAATTTTCATCTCACCCAAAGATTCATGCACTCCTTTCAAATCATGGTAGCCTCTAGGAAACGAGTCACGGAAATCGCGTTGCAACTCAATTATCTTAGCCACTTCAGAGTTAGACCAATAATATCCAATTATGGCCTCGTTAGCTTTAGCATCCGGACTAATGTTCACATTCTTTGTCTTCATAGGTGCATGTTAGGAACTCTCCTTCTCATCTGCACTTTCTAAGACCTCGCGCATACCCTCTAAATGATATATGTCCAAATTTTCTACTTCTTCATCATCCACCATGTAGAACATCTTCCTTTTCTCCTTATCTAGGAAATAACTCTCAAGAAGTTATGCATATGTCTCATCTACTTAATTGAAACTTGCTTCTAGGTCGACTCACCAAACAACTCTTGAATGAGTTCTTCATCCTTTTCACTATCTCCTATAGTCAAGCACTTCATAACCTATAATGCTTCTTTCACCAGAGGTTTAGTGGAGAAGTAGTCAAAAGTTTGGATCATTCTTATGATCAAAGCTTACCAATTTCTAGTCTCTCTATATGACTCCACATAAATATACCAAGCACACGTAGAACCCCACAAGGTGAAATAAAGTTTGTGCAGCCACAAAAAAAGGTGGTAAAGATTACTTCCCCTCTATCCAGAGAGTCTCTCACACTACTCAAAATGATGCTGAAGAAGATTATTACCATGATATTAATATATTTGAGTAGGTGCATTACTTTTTAGAAATCATGTTGATAGGGAAACTCTCACCTCTCTATTCTATGAGATTATTCCTATGAACCATCCACTAGTGCACTAGTGTCCCACGCAGGGTATAAACTAACATATTCCTTCTATCTACCTGATCCTTTACTTGGAATTCTATCACTTGCAGGAATACCTCAGGGTTTCCTTCACTAGTGTATCGGGTACATGGTTGTTTCTAACTACGTAACATAAAGACGACCTACTCATGCATGCAATCGTGTTTCTTACCTCGTTCCTAACCATATCGTAAGTGCCATGTGCCCAATTATCATAGGTAATAATTGTAGTGTCAATGATGGAATGTGCATCATCCCAATGGATAATTCCTTAGATGGCTCAAGAACTTTCGGATCTTGAATGGTGTGCACATAAATTATGTTCAGATCTTCTTCACTTAAGGGCTTAACATAAGGTGCAAATTTCCTAACTCATTATTCCTTATTCTCAAAACTGATATATCCCTTACTTGAACCGTAGATAAAAATTATTTACATAGCACCAAGGGTGCCCAATTAGGGGTGGGAAGTTGTCTACTTATATAAGCACTAAGACCTCAAAGTATCCAATGAAATTGACTTTTGTATAGTAATAAATTCATCCCTCAAGACTCCAATTGGTGCGGCCTTAGTCCAATTTTCCATATATAGTACATTGGAAGATGGATGCAATGGAGGTCTTCTGTCTCGAACCCATGCATCTAAAGTAAGAAAATTCACTGCTACCGTGTTAATAAAATTATTTCTCAAAAGCCAACCATATACAACAAAGTATTTAGAGTTATCTCCTTGTCATAATCTAAGCTATGAGGAGGGAGATTAACATGAAAAATTTTCCGTTCATTCTCAATACTAGCATATAGATTGTTTCCCTTTGACCAACTCCTAGTAATGGAATAATGTTCTCGACACAACATCTTGCATACTTCCGTCGATCATCAAAAATCGAATGGAAAGTATCACCGCTTTCTTTTTGTTCCAACTTCCGTGAATTTTCCTTTAAACACTGTATTTCACCATGCAGATTTCTAAGTACCTCCATGGTTTCTTGATAAACCTCCTTCTGATGTGTAGGGTATGGATAATTTTCATGTAAAACCTCCTCCTTAATAACGGTAAGATACTATTATAATGTTTCCACGCACACAACCTCAACGCATGTAGTAATATTCATAGGTACTACCTCAGGATCCGGTGCTAACTTCGGCATCCATTGGTTTTCCACGGTGCATTGTATTCTAACCATCCATACACCCTTGTTCTCCTATTTTTTCTTCTTGCTCAGATGTTCATATAAGTCTAGGAACTCTTCATAGTTATGATTATTTATACAAAAAGAACAAGTAATGTTCGAGGACGCTTACGCATGTAATGGTATTGGGATCCACATGTATAACATGTAATCCACCACTATGGCATTGACCTCTCGAATCCACCATGGTATCCTCAACCTCTACCACATCCTCCCTCAAAGCGCCCTTCATTATGATCATAACACCCTTGAGTATGATCATGATCATGTTGCTCACTTTTATCCTTAGAGATTCGCAACTCCAGTTTTCACACACCAATATCAATGACATCAGGATCCATCAATTAACCTATAATCTTCTCGCATTTTGAGTGTTGGAATGGAAAATATTACATAACATGACACATTCTTTCTTATCACATGTTGCAACAATGGAAATCATATTGCATCATGATCCAAATGAAATATCTCACAATCCAACAATAAGGAGCACCACCCGATTTATGAGGAAAACTATCCTTAGTATGCCCCTCTACTTCACAATATGTGCACCAAATTCCACTGCATGTCTCATGTGCTGTATTAGCTGATAGTTTCTCCAACTATTTTACCATTTCCAAAATCTAAGCCTCCAATAATGGGCTCACTCACGTGTTTATTCTCCTTGATCCGTAGTACGCAAAGATGCTTTAAGTGCCTTACCCGAGTGTCTATATAAGTATTATGTGAGAGTGTCCTCCTAAAAGGTGTGATCAGGCCTCAAGAACCACTTTGCATGCTAATGTGCATGAATATCATAATATAGTTTAGACAAGAGTGTTTTGAAATGAGCATCATATTCCCTGGACACGATCAAGAGTGCCACTAATTGATATCCTTGAGCACACTTATAATTTTCTCTCGATCAACTCAAGGATATTAAATTATGTAATGAATACATCTCGTAATTCCGTATAATCCACACAAGTCGATTAGGGTAAAAATTCACATACCCAATTATGTGTGTGTCCCTACAACGTGCTTTAAATTTGAATTGCCTTGTGCTCTGAAGTGGTAATTCCTTTCGTGTGCCACAATATCTCACACATATGGACATGCTCAGCAACATATTCTATTCCCCTATACTTTGGGATACAAAGTGACATCTCCATGTAAATATTCTGGGGCTAATGAGGACCATGCCCACCAGATCCAAAACCTCATGTGTTACCTCTACCCCTAGATCCACCAGATCTGCTAGATCCTGAGCCAATTATGCCTCCAGATCCTCCCCACCTGTAATATGTAGAGGATGTACTGCCTTGTGTCCCAATAGTGGTGCTAAACTGAACTCCTACAGTCTATAAATTTGTACTACTCCCCAGATGTGATTCTAAAGTTTTGTGCACCTATGTTACGTGATGATGATGTGCTTGAAAAGGTACCTCTAACTAGACCTCCAAATAAAAAGGAAGGCATCTTCTTGGACATGAATGTATTTTATATTTGATTTACTCAAGTAAACTTGCCGATAAGTAAAATTTACCCTTACTAATCTACTACCCACACTAGCTTGTTGATTCTTGATCTTGGAAATTGGAAAACCAAGCGCAAGGGCTAGGTTTCTAGGTAGATTCAGATGCTTGCCCTCGACCCATGTTGTCTCCTTTGGCATGCTCTCATAAGAGGATGATGAGGGTTCTCTTTCATGCTTTCCCAAATGGGGAGTTCAAATGCTCGCTCTACACCCTCTACGTGATCTCTAAATCCTTTGAGTAATCTCTCTCCACAACGCCATCTATTCTACAACCTCACGCTGATTCTCTAAATCCCTCTTGTGCACCTCATTTAACTTTAGACACATTTCTTCTCTTTGCCTCTATGTTGATAGGTCTGCCATCCTTCACCACATCTGCTCTTGCCCCATGCGTGGTGGGGTTTTGATAACCATCGATTTCTTTTTTACAAATCGGGGTTACCATCAAGATCTTGATTGCGGTAGAATTTTGTGTAGATATGATCCCGTGGGATAATGTAGAAAATTAAACTCAACTACCTTTGACAAGAGTAAGTGGAAATTGAGTATTCTAAAATATATCTATTCGAACAACATGAAACTAAGTATCCACAATACACGTCCAAATTAGATCAGCATCATAGAGAGCACTGAGATTCTTCTACCATTCGAAAAGTGTGTAAAAATCCAATTCCTTTTAGACACATAAGCAACTAGCCACTCGTATATCTCTATGGGGAAGATAAAAATAATATTTCATATAAACAATCATTCAAATTATGCTCAACCCATGTGCGTGCGTCAAACTCCTCGAGTTCTAGTCCTGAATCTTTGAGCATACTCTTCTTCCGGATCTACTATCCACTCCTTAACACTTGCTAAGGTCAACCAATATATCTTCATCATGTAACATCCCGAAAAACAATCGAGAAAGAGGTCCCGACACGAGGAACTAATGATGTAGCCTAAAATTCACCGTGTGAATAACCTAGATGCGGCTGACACATCACTCGGCTTGAGATTAGTGCTCACCCAAATCGAGACAAAGGAACTAGTTCCTCTTTATGGTTTCTTAGTTAGAATGTTAAATTGATGATGCATATAGGTATTCAGATTCATAACCAAGAGTAAACAACACAAAATGCATAAACCAGATCTAGATCTCGGGATATGTGTAAGATGAACTAAACAATGAATATAAAAATATTTACCATGCAAGAACCAGATTGAGTCATGTTAAACACCATTATCTAGCCAATATGGACCATTATATTAAATACTGTAAAACACATAAGCTTCTTACATTACATAAGTATCTCTATGAGTCATGCACGTGAAAAAATCAACAACATAACTCTACAAATTTACGCCCTCTTGGCCAGTGTAAATAAATACATATATATAGGGGTGGGGACTTTCCTTGAATGCTCACGCACTATGTAAAAATAGGCCACATGCTAATAATAGCCATGCGCCTTTACAAAAGGATGCAAAACATGCAAGTGCTCTAACAATAGACTTCCTATAGTTAACTTTGAGTAGAAATCCTATTATTAGCCTAAACTATGCATGGTGCTCAAATTGATGCTTGCTCCCTGAATACCATTACGGTACCGGCCTGCAAGTCTTCCTATCTTTGTGTGCTCGGTATGATAAATCCAAAATATCCTTCACAATAGAAATGGCTAAGTCCTGATCTGGGCGTGTCGACCTTATCAGAAGTAGCGCTGCCCATTCTTCTAGTGCCCTACATTCGCGCACCCAACACTTAGCCCCTTTTTTTCCATCCGATAAGAGCCCGAATGGGATTTAGTAATTGGAGATGAGATTGTATCAAAATGTTGTGTAGAAAATGAAATAAAAATCTAATTCTCAAGGTGCCCAATTATTTATTTTAAAAAGCATAACAATCATTGTCATGATGTCCATTAATTCTCACGATAATTGTGAAATGGCTTACCTTTGTATTTTGCAAAGTTGATAATGAGGGTAGTAATGAGTAGGTGGAAATTTGATCAACTAGTGATTGAGGAGATAAATATGAATATCATGTTTCTTAACATTTAGGTAAAAATCGAGAGGTGCTTTGTAGACTAAGACTTTATTTGACTTGTAAGAGCACATGTAGTGAGACATGTGATTATGATGATATGTATAAGAAGAACTAGCATGTGAATGAGAAGCATCCACAAGATGTTGGATTTAATATTTGATGGATTTAATCATGGTTTTCGTAGCTTGAAATTTATCTTGAAAAGAATGTTGTAAAAGTGTGAATTGAATCTAAGATGGGTTGATTAGTTGTGGTATCGGAGGTGATAAGTCATTAGAGATGATAAAAATGGAAATTACTTGTGTAGGTGGTGTATTACGGGAGGTACATAATGTATAGGTATTTTTGGAGAACATATTTGCAAGGTGGGTGAATTTTAAGTCATTGATACAAGGATACTTGAGGAGCCATGAAAGAAGATCTGATAGAAAAGGAAAATAAATATCCAAGTGATTTATCACGTCGGAAGTTCACCAAAATCATTTAATTTAAATTGAATTAAATATTAATTTCAGAGTAACTAATGTAACTAATGATATAAAAATGATAAATTTACATTAATGGAAAATCAATAAGAAAGAAATAATATGAAACCCCAAGAAGAGAGAGAGGATGAATTAGGCTGATTTCACCATTGATATAGAGATGATGCTCGGCGGAGGAGCTGTTAAAATAGATTGTGTCGGTGTCGTCAAGACTCACCTTGAGGTTCTACTCGGTATGTGTACTTGCCTTGTCATCTTTTGGAATTATCCACATCACGTGGTGAGTTATCTCACTTAGATGAGGTAATATTTATTAGGTTTTGAGACACCTATAATTACGCCCAAGCAATTTAAATACTTAAATTGTGCTAATTATCCCCTTTCGCAAATCAACGACATATCGTCAAAGGCACTCATTTTCCCTCATATCATCATTAATTAATTACACTAAGCTAATTAATTAAGTTGTTTATCCAACAAATACCCTAATTAACGACCTTAGTTAATAAATCACCCTTCTACCTAGACTAATTAATTATTATTAATTAATTAGCTTTCCTTCCATTTAACCAATAAATCAATATTTAATTGATTTAATCCCTTATAATAACTAAAATCACACTAATATTCCTCTAATTGGCTTCTATAAACTTACACCTACCTATTAATTAATCACCTTTGATTAATTAAAATACCCTCAACTCCATGACTTGCTAAACATGTATTAAACCCTTCTAAAGTAAGGTTACCTTTAATAAAGCAACCTTATCCATTCCTAATCATGTTTTACCTTTATCCCACATTCATGAGAATGTGTTGAATCCTTTATCCTTTGGGGCTATATAAAGAGCCCTCCACCTACCTTTTTTTTCTTACACCTAACTTTCTAAGAGAGTAAATGCAAAGCATATAGCAAAGAGACTAAGAGCTTGCACACTGCCCTTTTGAGAGTTCATCATCTTGAAGAGTTAAGCCTCTTTCTTAAAGTGCTTGGGTCATATGGGAGGTGTCAAAAGGGTCTTGTAGCCTAACTTTGACTAGCCCCCATTCTAGGTTCTTGGAGCATTAAGGACAACTATTTTGATAGCCATGGAGCTTACTTAGGTCCATTCATTTATTTGTTGTTAGAGAATAGAGGAGTTTAGATATTTAGCATTGTTAGTTTCAAAGTTTGTATTGATGAATGCTAGCATCTAACCCTTGTTTAATTCTTATCATGATGGTGTTTATGCTTTGTTTTAGCTAAATTGTAGAACTATTTTAGGTGGTAGTTCTTGCTTCATTTGATTTAGCATTAAGCAAATTATACATGCACACAGTTTCTTAGGAGTTATGATAGATTCCATCATACGCATCACTACACATCAATGTGACATACAGGAGTTCCTTTCCATTTCAGGAATGTAACTTATCTTCTCCATTATGGAGGTATGATTTTCTTGCATTAGGAGTTACACAAAACTCATATTTGTACCCATTCTATTTAGATCTATGATATTATGAGTGGTACCTTTTCTTTGCATGCACATTTCATGGTTGAATTCTTGCTTCCTCATGGAACTTCGTCACGCCCTATTCGAGTGTAACTTGGTTGAAGTGAATGTTATCTTGAATGATCCTCGTTATCACTTTCCCCATCATGGTATCAAAGAACTTTGTAAGGATCCATGCTCTATATGATTTTAATTTCCTACTTCTCTAGGGTTTCATGTTCTTACTAGTTTTCGTGTGTAAGCTTTGCAATTTTATTCCATTCATTATTTACTTGCATTGATATGGTTTTATTTGGGTTCACACCTAGTTAGAGTTATTGGGTGTGATTGGTTGCATTTTTTGTGGTTTAAAGGTTACATACTCTACATGCATGTTCTATAGTTTTATTAGCAGGTTCAACAAATTCGAGGTTTAGAGTGCATGTTTTGAGTTTTTAAAAAGAGGTGAAAAGGGGTTGTTTTAAGGGTCCAACTTGCCCCAACTCCCTTTCACAGGGAACCAATATTTCCAGCTCGCTTGTGTCTCACTTTGCATTGATAACTCGCATCTAGACCATCAAATTACCACTTTGCATTTACTTAGTTTACATCAATAAACTCATTGCATGATGACTTATACCTCCCTCTTCTCATTACCAGCCAACTTTGTACATACGCTTACTTACAATCTGCATGATGTTGGTTTTCCTGCTCACGGGTTGCTTTTATCTTTTTCTTTATTTTCATTGGTTCTTTCTCCTGTTCGCCTTTCTCGGCTCTATCTAGTGACTATGTTTGACCAACCCATGGCTTTGCATCATGTTTGGCTTTCATCAAGTTCTAGCCTTGTTGTTACATTGAATTGACCCTTTGTTTGTTGAATTGAGCCTTACTTAGCCCCTACCTATGTTTCCCTAGTCATGCATTGCCCAACTTTTGCTTGGATCTTTTTCTTTTCTCCTCTCTATACTGTCATTCGACGTTAGTGGCTTTCAGCTTAGTTGTCATTTTAAACCATTACCCTAGACTACCACCTTGGCACACATGGACCAGGCTCGGCCTCGATAGGTCACTGCTTCACCCTTACACTTCTCACTCAATCGGTTTGCTCACCATATCACGTGGAGGTGGAATTCACCCATACTCATTAACGTGTGTCACTCGATGAGACTTGTGACATCTTGTGTTGACCAACCCCACCATTCAAATGGTGACCCCATATCAGATTGCTCACTTAGTGCACTACTGAGCGCTCCACCCAGTGGGCTGGATGTTTTGAATCGAACCACCTCTCTAGAAGTTCACCCTCTCAACTTGCTAACCTCCTAGATCATTGAGATGAGCTAGATTTCCCTTGATCTAGGTACTTGTTTTCCCTCCTTATAATTTTTTAATCATTTTTCCTTTTTAATCTAGTTCTTATAAATAGATTAATTAAATCAAGGAAAATTAAATTAAAAAAAATTATCATTAAGGGGAGTACCTTTTTTTGGCTTCATTATAGGGTTATTGGGATTTTCTAGGCCATGTTTTGGCTCATCATCATTGTAGTGCTCTTCTTTTCTTGTGGGCTAGTGAGCATGTTTGCCACAACTGAGCCTTACAGAGAGAGCCTCTCTTTGCGATGTGAGATTCCTTCTCTCACACCAGACATTGTTTTTGTCCCCTTGTTCCTTTCTTACACCATTTTGTGCTTGTTTAATTATTGTTCCTCTGGTTTTAATCTAAGAACTTATTGTGGTCTCCACTCTTGTGAGATTACGTTCATCTGCAAGGTGAGTTGTTATTTGTCCCACGTCATCAAACATACCCTATTTTAATCAACACATTACTTATAAAGTGCCACAAATATGGGGTTTACCATTGGTCTTAGGTGTTGTATTGCGTAGGATGCATTCTTGGATGATTCGACATCTTACAACCTTATGTGTATTCTCGCATTCCAGATAGTTTCTTGCATTTTTCCGTAATTCTTGCAGATGCACCATGGAGGATTCTCTTTCCATAATTTATCTTCGTAGTATCACTTCTCATCCTCTACCAATACTTCTTGGTAGAGATAATTACAAATCATGACATGCTTACATGGAATGTTACTTCACTCACGAGGGCCTTTATCCCTTTCTATATGGGAAAATGCTTGTACCCATTGATCTTTATCATCCTAGACGAAGACTACCTCGATAGGTGCGGGAATGTTTTTGTCATTTAATGTTACATGTATCCATGCCTCTCCACCATTATGTGGTGCACATGAAGTGTCCTTGCACTATTTGGAGCATTCTTCAGTCCTTATTTGGAGACCCTTCAGATACTTAGTCTGATTCTTCTTACGATCTGATTGTATCCTCCTCTTCTTCATGTGATGATAATTTTCTTTATACATACTCACTTATTTCTATACCCGATGACAAGGATTATTCTTCTAGTTCTGATGATGATAGTAATACTAAGGAATCCTCTCCTCCTCTCAACCACCTTGTAGATAATTTTTACCTCCTCTCTTCCCATCAGACATTAGGAAGTATTATTCAAAACCTAATACTTTGTCATTACACATGCCTCCTTTCAAATTCCAGTGTGTGAGGTCCTTTCCACTCCTCCATCATGCATTGATGATTCATAATTGTTAGACATCACTCTTTTTTTGTTTATCCACCCTTTTTGGATGAGTATTTTCTATACCTTCATCATATCTTCATTGTGCCTACTTATGATGTAGTACTAAGGAGTTTCTCATTTTTACTATAGGTGTTTTGGAGAGACCTTCATCTCTTTTGTTGGGAGTGCCCCTTCTCATAATTTTATCACTTCGAATTTTGAGAGACCATCATTTATCCACCCTTTCTTGTGGATCCTCTTTCTTCTTGTTGTCCTATGTTTTTGCATGGGAAAAATTCACTTGAAAACAAGACAACCATACCTTAGTGTCAAAAATTTCTATTATATCCTTTCCGGACACCCACTTACAGTCGACTTATTCCCCTTATAGGCCCTATATTTTCCTTCCAATGGTCCATATGTGTGTGTCATCCTTCCCCATAGGTGATTTAGGAATAAAAAGATCATTCAAGCACTTCAGAGTAATATCTCAAAAAGTTTTTTTTCAAACCATCTTAGAAAGGGATATCATTAGCCTTTCTAAGATAAGTGCATAATATCTAGAGCTATGTAAAAGGCCCAAATTCATCAAGGAGGTGTATTAAAGAGCCAAGATCACAATTCAACTGATTTAGGAATATTTTGGAAATATTTGGAGGTTTAGGAGCCAATTCATCAAAAGTGGGTTTTTGAGGCCAAAGGAGCTTGTATTAGTGAAAGAGTACTTGAACTTCAAGAGGTGATTTTGAGAGCTCTAGAATGAGTTGTGAGCCAAAAATATCAATGGAAATAATTTTCAGTCCTCTACATGGTGGAAAAATCATATTCATCATAAACCCCATGAATGTTTTTAGAAACTCATTATTTCCTAAGCATAACGAGTGATGTAAATGAGAAAAAGATGTTTTTTGAAGGTGTTGCGAAGTAGAATGAAGGTATTTGACCCATTCCATCCTTATAAAAATGCATTTTTAATGTAAATTCATATAAATAAGTGTGCAAAAGTCATCCGGGAGCTCAAGTTATGGTCTTTTCAAGTTGTCTCTCAAGGTACGATGTTTGATTAGTGAAATTATTCAAGGACACGTGGAAACATGAGGATAAGGATAATTTTTGTGTCCTCATTTTCCCTTTCCATGGGGAAAATAGGGAAAAAAATGTGTGTGCCTCTCCCCCCTTTAAGCATGTTGGTCACACCATATGACCCCTGACGGCTCATTTTAGCACCTTTGACTAGTTTGACTAGCCCCCTCACCTACTCCTGCATGCATGCCAAGTGTCATATGGGCGAAAGGCTCCTTTTTGTGCACATATTGTCATAAAATAAGGGAAAATGGGGAAAAAAGTTCCCCCCACCCGGTTTCCTTCTGGTTCCTTATACGACCCAAAACTAACCTCCAGGTGCTCATTTCTAGCCCCCTCCATTCCTCTTGGCGATGCATGAGTGACACTTGTCAAGAAAGGGATAAGGTGAATTTTTGTGCACCTATTGTCCTAAACCAAGGGGAAAATGGGACAATTTTTTTCCCACCTCCTCATTGTTTCCAAAGCATATAAAAGCAAGACTTAGACATTTTTTTCGCTCAATCCACCACATTCTTCCATTCGCTCTTGAAAATTTGCCAATTTTTAGGTATTATTTACGCACTATTTTCATCCTCCATTAATTTCATTCACATTCCTATGATCTAAGAAAGAAAAACATTAAAAATATGGATTTTGAAGACTCCAAGAATTATTTTTCGCCATAGAGAAACTTCGTAACCCGCGAGGAGAAATTGTTCGTGTCTAAAAAATAGGTGCTCGAATCAATGTGGGATTTTTTTGAATTCATCCCCATTTCCAGGGCAGCACTTGGGAAAGCAAGTAAAATATTTTTCATGCATGGCCCAAATTTGTTTCAGCAAAGAAACCCCTGTTTCCAGCGATAAATTTTAAATCTTTTATTCCGGAGATCGAGTTGAGCGAAAAATTTAGAGTGTGATATAAATGAAAAACCCATATTAAAAAATTGATTTCATTAAAAATGAGGCCCAAAACGCAATTTATAAAAATAGTAAGCCTTCTACACATGAACTTACTATTTTTAGTAAGTCATCACAAAGAGTAGTTTTGAAAAGCAAAAGCAACATGTACTTGAGGTCATCCGGAGTACAATTTGGTGATCGAGTCAAAAAGGGTGGAAATTTGTGATTTAATAAAAATAGTAAACCCCATTTTTAGGTACAGGAAAGTTAAAGTAGGATCCATAAAAATTCAAGTTCATACGTGTCAAACGAATCAATTCTCTTTCCTTTAAGTATGCGAAGTGGGTGACAGTGATATCACTCACATGGACATGGACAATCTCAAAGTACACATGCTTAATAGCTTTGAGAGCCAATTGAAGACAAGGTGTTCTTGAGTGGATTGTACACAATGGGTGGTCACCTAATATCTTTGCGAGAGTATTGAGTCGAAATTGGTGTGTTCTCACCACTATGAACCTAAGACAAGAACTATTCGGGCAGATGATGGCTCAACTATGGTAGTGATTTCTCCTAAGGCCATTTCCTATTCCATGCAAATCCTACTTGGAGTAACATGGCTATCATCTTGAAGGAAATGATGCTGAATGAATGGAACAATGTAAATTACTACTTCACCGTGTCTCACACTGGGATCATGGTTGAATTCGAGAGAAATCCTCTAGAGTTCTAAAGTATCTCTCGAGGTGAATTTGATGAAGTATTTTCAAATGCAATCACCCTTCTTAGTTATGTGATGGGAGAAGAAAAAATGAGAGATTTCAAGGATTGTATGACACTATTCATATTGAAAATTGTTGAAGGGAAGAAAATATTTATTGGGGCCAAATCATAAGTGATAATTTGCACTGCTAGTTGCTCCATGTCCCAATCTCAAAAGAATTTCTTAGGACTTCTATCCTGGTGTATCTTATCGCAAGATCGAGGACATTTAGGGGGCTAACATTTTCACAAAACATTTCTTCCAAATATCTAGCATTCGATAAGCATCCATAGTTTATGTTGAAATAAAGCAATCAACACTTCACCCGAGTGAACAATGCCTTCATTATGTTCATCATCGGGACACTTGTGGAGGAGACCTACGCTCGAGGATGTCACCACAAACTACTTCATTGATCGAGATATGGCTCATTCTTCATTTAATTCTCTAATTTTTGATATATCCAAGTTTTGGTTGTGATCACACTCCACTAAGAATATCTTGATACCTTAGTGACAATATATCCCTATTTGAGCTATGCAGACAACTTGTGCTTTTTCATAGTAGAATCATAAACGGAAGAAGAAGTCTATCTCTTTCCCCGTATCTCTAGAAATATTCACCTACAAAAGTATCCATGATGCATCGCACTTGGAATTGGCCTTGAAACCTATGAGTTTTCTTTCATACACCCTAAGGACTAATTTTGACATCTGAGTTGATCTAGATACTTTCCATCTCCCAAAGTTGCATCATGTCCCGTAGGTTGAAGACTATTAGGAAAATTTTTGTAGATGATTTCAATGTCAGAGAAAGATATTACATGAGGATGACCATTAGAGAAATGAATAAGTATAGGTTCCCTTGGTATAAAGAAGGTATTTAGGATGATGACACGAGTTGTATGATCCAGTACAAGAAATGAAGGATTCTCCTTTGACTAGGCTAGTGAATTGGAGTGTCCATGAGTCATGAGACATTCTTTGAGAGGACATAGGTTATGATCAAAATAATGAAATAATGATTTTAGAATAATAAGGCTGCCACCCTCACCTCGGGAATTTTCCCCGCACCTTAGAGACATGTATCACCTCCTCACTATGAGAGATCACATAAGAAAATTAATATTTATTTTTTGCGAGTTGGGAGAAACCCATTTTGAAGCCAAATATTCAACGAGAAAAGAAAAGGGTACTTAACCAAATTGTTAAAGAGAACCAAGAAGCTCGTGGATAGTGCGAGTGTCGAATAGAGTGCAAATTGAAAAATAAAAGAGGGGAAAAGTATCGATTCCCACGAAGTATTCCACATGGAGTCAACAAGCGGGACCCACTGAGATATGATGTTTGTATACCATGAACCCTTTCTTGGGCCGAAGAGAGAAGTAAATCCATAGATGGTGCTAAGTGTCCGCCCCACGTATTTCTAAGAACCATGAAGGAAGCAGAGCGAAAGGGTGCGCAGTCTTCCATGTGGATCTTGGCGAGAAGACTCCAATTTACTAGGCGGATCATGTAAGGACAAGCCATTCGCCACATATGAATGATTTGGAGTCTTATCTATAAGATCCTAAAAGTTTGGGATCCTTGAAAATATCAAGGCGAAGGGTCATCTAACTTGTCATTTCAATGGAGCATTAATACGTGGCCTTGTAAAAAGAATTCCAACCTATTGAAATTTAAGTGATTCACCTACATTTAAAGGGTCATTTTCCTATGATGAAAATGTGTGCACCATTTGAATCAAAGGGACAAAAACAAATGCACAAGGAATTGAAATATCTGGTTATGTAATAAATAGCTGAAAGGGGTCTCCTTAAAAGGTGAGTCCATCTTAAGGGATTTGGTTGCGAGAAAATCAAGGAGCATTAAATGAGTATGGCTCTCACTTACGAAGGGAAAAAAAGTGTGGGGAAGATTTGAAGAAATATGTTCAGTCACTTCACATCATTTTATTATACTTTGAAGGTGGTTAGAAATGGGTTCGAGAATTATCTCTCACCTTTTTCCTCCTATATTGTGCAATCAAAGTCACTAAGTAAAAAAGAGGATATACCAAAAGTGATAATTTTAGAGTAGTTAGATCAATGAGTCTTAATATTTTCTTCTCTATCACCAAGTTCCTCTTTTGTTAGGAAAATGAGATCTTGAAACTCTAGCCTTCTTCTTGGGATTTGTAATGACAATCTCACCTCTCTTATATGTAATAATGTGCATGACCATTGGAGTAATATATATGCATGCAATGTTTTTCGGTTCTTCCTCTGCAAAGCTTAATTGTCTCTAATCACCTTTATTTACATGTAGTTACTGTGCATATTTGAATGTTGTTGCAATCTTCGAGTGTTGTGCTAAAGTAGTTTATGCACGGCCAATTTTGTGGGTCTCAAGTTGGCTCTCTAATATATTCTTTTCGGTGCATTGCCTTAGTTTATTTTATGTTTTCTTTCTATTATTCTAACCCCTATCTCACCCCGTGAGAAGAGCCAACTTCTTTAAAATCTAGAGGTCTCCTTGGGGCACACATCCCATGAAACCTAAGGGATTCTCATGACTTTGATAGAAGTATCCACCAAGGATGTCTATCATAGCTTTCCTTGCGCTTTGGTGGGATGACTTAGATTGATATTTTATTATGGAATCAACTTGGTCAATTTTCAGCAAAGATCAAACTTCCATGAAGATAGCTATCTGAGTAACACTCTTCGAGATCCATAGGAATCCGACAAAATCATTATAATGGCTCCACAAACCTCCCTCTCATCCATTTTCATTCATCTTTGTTTCTAAATATCTACCTGTTTCTCTTCATCCTATGAAGTCAGTAATCATGACTTCATTACCACCAAGGGATCCTCCCCTTGTCCATATCCAAACCAAAATTTCTACACTACCACCATCTTCAAGCAGCTTGGTACCTCGGACACCAGCAAACAAATACTCCAAATCCAGTAGAAGAGGGCATATAGTGAAAAGTGATATGCACCCGAGTCCTGCATATCACTTTCTTTGAGAAAAGAGAGGGTGTGAGGGTTGTTTCCGCTTTGTCCTCCCCACAAAGTAGTCCCCACGAAGGTTATTTACAATAGATTTCATATTGCAAGATGAAATCATGTGCTGATGGAATATTTTTAAATTTAAATGCCATCACTAAAGAAGATCGGAACCTCGCACATCGGGAGGATGATGAGCTTGACTACTTATCATATTTGGAGGAATGTCTTGATTCAAGAGGATCTTATTGAAATTAGATATTCTCTCACTTCATCGATCCATGACGCAGAGGCCACCTCTTTCTCATGACCTTCTGCTGGACTTGGTTCGAGGCTCTGCAGAAAAGGCTATCATTGAAAGTTTTTTACTTTCTATCTAAGAGCCCTAGACTCACTAACAAATTGCTGCTAAAAGAGGGAGAGCGGAAATAAGATGAACAAGATGACACCTTCACAAGAGATTTTCAAGAGAGCCTTGATCCAAAAAGATACAAGCCGGTGGGCCAGTAGAGAATAGGACCAAGCCTTGCCATAGGATTTTCCTCATCGGAACCAAGAAATATTCCAGCATCGGTCATGTTCATTTCAGAACATAAGGACGATGTTCAAGACCACCGAGGAGTCAATTACGAAAACACCTCTAGCTAGAAGATGAATGAGAGGAGGTGTTCATCACATTCAACGATACCTCGGGTAGAAGAGTGAAGGGTATCTTTTCACTCTCACTCGATGGGTTATGTCTATAGCGAAAATTAATATCATGGCCACATTTTGTAAGAAAAGGAAGCTACTTTTTCTTTCCTGTGTGAGGATTTTTTTAGCTTATCTGAGCCAATTAGAGCGGAGTAGGAGTAGATTTTCTTTTACGATAGAAAAATTTATTATGACACACTGTTGCATGTGCTCCTGTACAAGGATTGTATGTTTTATCCTTTGTATGGGGTGCACTTCTATATTACTCTTTTAGAAAGTGCCGAGACTGGATCACCAAGGAATTCACCATCAGTTGAAGACAATTGTAGTTTTCACTTAAAACCAAATGTAGAGCAAACTAAAATCAGCCAAGGGATTTCTTGGGTCATCTTCTCAATTTTCTACTCTCACAAAAGAAAGTTGCAGGGTTTCAGTTTGAGAGAGGAAAATATCGTCGGATCAGGATGGAGTTGACAGAAGGGACCACGAGCTCCAGTTACGTAGTGGTTTCAAAATAAGTTTTATAGCGGGAGATCATGGGTTATTTTCATTTAGCAGGCTAAATGGTCCCAGTGGAGTCGCCGGGACTATTATTTATTTTTCACAGTTAGGAGAAACCCATTTTGAAGCCAAATCTTTGCCAAGAAATAAAAGGGGACTTAAATTTTTTTTTAAAGAGAACCAAGCATCTCAGTGAAATGACGCACAGTATCACCGGGCGTAACTTTAGAAAACGAGGTAAGAGGGAAAAGTCTCAGATTCCCACGTAGTCTTCCCGTGGAGTCAACAAATGGACCCCACCCAAGAGATGATGTTTGTATCTGCAGACCCTTTAACGGCTGAAGAGAGAGAAAGAAAATCATTAGACGGTGCCCAGTGTCACCCCACGCATTTCCAAGAACCATGAAGGAAAGCAGAGCCAAGGGATGTGTGAGTCTTCCACATGGATCTTGCGGCGAGAAGACTCCGAGTTTTACAGGTAGAGCATGCAAGGACAATCCATTCTCCATGTATGAATGATTTGGAGTCTTATCCATAAGATCCTTGAAAAGATCGGGTGAAGGGTCATCTAGCTTGTCATTTCGGTGGAGAATTAATGCGTGGCCTCCTAAAAGAGAATGCCAGTTCCTATTGAAACTTAAGTGATTCACACTCAAAAGCATTTCAAAAGGCTCATTTCATTACTGATGAAAAAGTACGTGTCATTTGAATCAAAGGGCTGGGAAACCAATACACAAGGAATTGAAATATCTAGTTATGTAATAAATATGTTCGAAAGGGTCTCCTCAAAGGCAAGTCCATCTCAAGGAAGTCAGTTGTAGAACAATCATAGGGCATTAAATGAAGTATGGATCTTACTTCTTAGAAGGGGCAAAAAACGTGGGAAGATTTGAAGAAATCACATTCCGAAGTGACTTCACATCATTTATCATAATTTGAAGGGTGGTTGGGAAAGGGTTCGAGAATTGTCTCTCACCTTTTCTAGAATATACCAAAAGTGATAATTTTAGAAGTAGCAGTTAGATCAGGAGTCTTAATATTTTCTTCTATGTCACCAAGTTTCTCTTTTTAAGAAAAGGAGATCTTGAAACTCCAAATTTCTTCTACTTGGGATTTGTAATGGAAATCTCACCTCTCTTATGTGTAATACTTTGCCTGAAACATTGGAGTAATATATATATGCGTCTGCGATGTTTTCCAGATTCATCCTACATAGCTTTATTTTCTACGATCAGCCTTTATTTAAATGTAGAAATTGTGCATCTTTGAATGTTGTTGCAATCTTTGGTCTTTTGTCTTGAGTAGTTTATGATGGCTATGGTCTCGGTTTGCTCTCTTCGATATATTATTTACGTGACATCACCTACTAGTTTATTTTAGTTTTCTTTCTATTCTTCTAACCCATATCTCACCTCGCGAGAAGAGCCAACTTCTTTAAAATCTGGAGGTCTCCATAGGGCGCCGTCCACAACTAAGGATTCCCATGACTCACGGAGTATCCACGCGAGGATGTCCAGTAAAAAATCGAGAATAGCATATCGATGGCTTGAAGAACAAGTTGAAGAGAATAATCCGATTTATATTCCAGCTCTAAAATACGTAGGATGTTCCACCTCCACCAGTCATTGTCCCACTCCTCCTATACAAGAGGAACCTCTTTCAATCGAGAAAGAGATGACAAACATTCCCAATTGTAGAGCCCCGAAGATGAAATGTTTCCTTGGATGAAGGAAATGATTACAAAAGAGGCTCATACTATCCGAAAATTACAGGTCCTAATCTTTGAATGATATAATCATTGGAAAATGGGAAGAAAGAATAAATTTTCTCAAGTAGCCTCTCACTTTTGGTGGTGCTACAAGTGATCAATATGTATAATTGGTCAAAATAAAAGCGTTCAAGAAAGTGGAAGATATGCCCTTTGTTAATTATGAAATGAGAATCCATTCCTTTTGGCACTAGCCACTCCGAGGAGATGAACACATGTTCCAAGATTCTTCCACTCGCCTCTTGTGAGGAATTGAGAATAAAAAGAAAATATTGATCAGTTTGAGGATCGAAATACATGCTCTCTTATTGGAAATTATGTGTTTTGTTGTCATTTATGTCAAAACCATTTATGGAAAATGGTTTCATGTAGTCACGTGAGTCCCATATGATGAAATTCATATATCGAAGCATATTGATTGTCGAGGATTTGGTGAAGTCTTATGTGTAGTCTGGTGCATGGCTAAATGAGCTAAGTCAATATTTGAGATCTCTATATTTTGTTTGAGGTTATCATGAGGTCATTAATGGTGCATGAGGGTGTATTACAGTGTATACTAAGTGTTTTAATTAAGTGATCATGGTCAAGTCATGAGTTTTTTTGCAGTATTGAGCCAGTCATTCCGAGACTTGTATCCACTACGAAACAAGAAGAATGAGGTAGAGATATGATATTTGGACCAAATAAGTCATGGTGGAGCATGGGAACAATTTTTTTATAGTTTACGTAGAGGTTTATGGTGAGTTTTAGGTCTTTATTATGTGGTTGGATGCATTTATGGTGCCTTTGTAAGGAAGCTACAGTGCGAAACAAGTAGTTTAACATGTAGAAAATGATATTGGATAGAGAGTTTAAGATATATTTGGGATGGATGGTGAACATGGAAACTTAGATAATGTGTTAATGGTGCTTCATGCCAAATTTCAAGTCATTACGAAGAATAATTTTGAAGATATGATAGTTTTAGAAATACATAGTAAATTATAGTGTGTTTTTTACTAACAAATACGGACCTTCTTGTCTTTAGTTGTGAACTGCATGATTTGTATCGGGACATGAGGGTGTTTGGAGATATATTACAAGAATACAATTATGAATCTTTCATAAAAATAATGAAGTGGTTTTATCATCACGTTTTTATGAACGATCGTTAAGAAGTCTACAGTGGTTTAAAACCCTAAGCAGAAAACCCTAACGAGGAGCTTGACTTGCAAAAAGTTTCTTATGTCGGCCCGAGTTTTGATTGATTAATCAAAATTGATAATTTTATGTTGTAGAAGACTCTTCCATATTTATAGAAAGGTATGTTAGAGCATGTGGTCATATGTTGGCCCCACCTAAAAATATTGATTTAAAAATTACGATTTAAGGAAATGTTGTCGAAATGACGTAATGAATAAATTAGCATTTATGTTAGCCTTGGAGTTGATTTATGTTTTCATAAAGGTTTTTAGGTCATGGTGATGGTGAAAAAGTGCAAAGTGTTCCCTATTTGTGTTGACTGGTCAAAGGGCAATTTGGGGATAGTTTGGAGAAACCGTCGGTAAAATTGACATTGTAAGAGCTACTGAGAGAGGAGTTAGTAGGTGATTCGAGTTGTTTTGAAGATATAATCAAGAGATATTTATAGTAATATAATTTTTTTCTCATGATGATGAGTTTTTCTATGGTTTTTAGTGTTAATTTGTGGATAGGAATATTTTGGCTATCCAGGACATAAGCTATGTTGCTTTAAAAGTTTGAGTGGGTTAGTGCGCCAAAATGGATCAAGTGATGTTTGATATTACCTTAATGTGAATAATGATGAATTTGGAATACTGATGAATCCATTTGGAGGTCTTGAAAGTATCGGAAGGGAGTACAAACCGGTTGTATTTTTAAAACACATTTTGGTCAACATGTTATTGAAGACAAATTTGGATGTGGTTTGAGCACGTGATTGTTTAATGAAATATAACTTGCTTAGATGCATTTTAAAGGTATTTACATTTCCATTAAGTGGTCACATGCCATATTTTAGTTGTTTAGGTAGTCTTAAGGCCTAAATACAAATTCGGAGCCATTGAAGCGATGCGAAGAGCATCCTATAAATAAGTCATAAGAACATTAGTTAGCTTTTCAAGTGTGATAGAAGTGTGATATAAGTAATTGGGTGATTTTAGTTATGTGTGTTTTCTACTAGAGCTTTCAAATTTCAAAAATGGCATTGTTCATCTAGAGGATGCAAAATTCAAACTTGTAAGGTCAATGTTAGTAGATTTAGGAGTTGGGTTTTGTAATTGAAGATAATAAGCTTTATAACGATGGAATGAGGTCCTATGAGGTATTAGGACCCTCTGGGAGAGTCTTAAGTGCAAAAAGAACCAATATATGTAGGCTTAAGACATATAAAAGGTAAAGTAACCCCCTTTTTGAAGGGAAATTTATAATGGATCATGTTATAAGCGACGATATGGAAGAAATTAAAATTAGGAGTGAGAGGGAGAGAATATGAAGGGACAATGTAACTTTGTTACACTTACCCTATTCGGATATGGATCATTTTGTAAAGTTTCGAGAGTAGAGTAAAAGGAAAATCATATTTATGAGTGTTTTTTCATGCTTATGTGTATTGAATTAGTCTTTGTTGCATATTCCTTGTATGATTTTTTTGAATATTTTATTGTTCATTCTTAATATCGGAATTTAAAGAAAGATGATCTTAAGCTTATTGTTCTTGAGTATTGAGTGGGTTTAGTGTTTCTTGAGCATTATTTCTCCCTTGTGATTGTGGAAGAAGGTGCTTGTGTAAGCTTCGTGCAGGTTTGTATGATGTTGGTGAAATTTATAGTTTAGAGGTGAAGGTGAGTGGTAAGGTTACTCCAATCGGAGATAAGAATATGAAGAAGGTATGAAACCATTATATTCATGATAAGATGGAAATCTGCAAAGTTTAGTATAACATATCTTGTGTAAATGAAATGTGAATGTGAATTTATGGGAACTGTTTAAAACCCGGTCGATATAAATTTTTCATGTTAACCTAAATCTCTTGAAATTTTTACCACAAAGAGGAATAAAACTTTTTGGAATATGGTTTTAAACATTTTGATTTATTATTAGTAAAATTTGAGTAATGACACGTTTTTTCCTAACTATCTTTTGAGGATGCGCATAATATGTTTGGGATAAAATGCCTACTCATGTAGTAAATTTCAGTATATCTCCTAGATTTTGAAGATTTAAGTTATTAAATTTTGAGGTAGGAGGATGAAAACATTTACTGAATGGGTTTATAAGGGTTATTTGATTTCGAACACATAGAAGAATATAAAAATGATAGAAGGTTCTTTCACTACGTATTGTTGCACAAACAAAAAGAGGAATTTTGATAAAGAAAATGAAGGATAGTTGTCTAGATTGTTTGAGATTTAGTTAATCTAACATTGGTTTGAAGTGAATGAATAGTGGATATGGTATATGAAGCTTGAGGAGGATAAAGTTCTAAATTTCACCTTGAAAAAGGAACCAAGTGAAGCAAGAAATTGAAGCGAAGTGTAAGGTAAGTGTTTAGAGAACCTTAATGGAGTTTGAAGAATTGGTTTATGAAACAAGAAATGTCATGAAGAGGTGAGGCTAGTTATGGTGATGTTAGCTTGTCACTATTGAGAAGTTACCAATTTTAGTAAAATTTTATCCTTTGTGGGCTTTGTTTTATCCTCTTACGAGAACACAAGTAAGAAGTCATTGTTAAATCTTTTTTTTTTTTTATTAATTAATGCTTTTATTTCAGGCTTTGACCGGGGGTTAGGCCCCAACCACACAAGAGTGGAAGAGAGGAAGAGGAGAAGAAATCATGAAGAAATAAGAAAGAAGAGAGAAGAAAAGAGGAAGAAAGGATACTTCCCAGCAACGCATATCGAGATACGAGAAGCAAGAAACCCAAGCGAAGCCAAAAACAACACACAAGAAAATGACCAAGGTGCAACTAGGGATGGGAACCCTGACATCAACCGAAGTACAAGTGCTAGCATGGCCATTGGCCTCACACAAAATGAGTCTAAAAGCCACTTTGTGTGCCCTATCTTCGATTTGTTCCATTGATCAATCGCTGATTTAATGGGAAACCCAACGCCCGACCTCAATGTCCACTTCTGGAAGAACATGGTGGTGAAATCACCCCATCATGAAGAGGTTGTTGACGCTTTGGGCGTAGTTGAGGAGATCTCTATATTGGCCACAAATCCACCGTATTCCACGCCCGAGTCAATTGAGGCTCATCGACCTCTTACTACCAAAGAAGAGGGTCCTGACCAGAGGAGAAGTCGATCGCTTCCTCATAGAGGCCCACATAGTGCTCATGATAAGATTATAGTGTTAGAAATGTAGATTAGAAGCCACAATCAGATCCTCTCTAGTAAAATGCGAGAGAGAAGGAGATGAAGGCGAAGATCATATCATGTTGGTGTGTGCATATGGAGGAAGGCCCAGAAATCGATAGTGAGTCCCCGGCACTGTCTCGATAGCCTACGGCTTCCTAGTATGAGGAAGTATTGGGGAAAACCTCCAAGAGATGGGAGTGATCAATCTCTAGAGTTGAGGCAATGCCCAACAAGAGCTTTGTAGAAAAATAAATGGGAACCCGAGATCTACAGCCATTGAAAAAGCACGTAGAAGAACAAAACATCTAGGGAAGTGACTGACGTGAGAGGCCTGATGTGAGAGAGAAACCATCCAAGCACCTTAAATGGGATGTTGCATACGCAGTATGGCCTTATCCAACCTATGAATGTATTGATCTCGGCCCATCATAGGGAGAGATAATACTTGAAAGACCTTGCCATGCTTTATACTGCACTCCGAGATGACATCATTAGCAGCCGCAGGTGATCTATCGCAAAGTTTTCAAAATATCTACCTTCATTAGTTTCCCGATAATTGTGCTTGATGTGCAGAGCCAGAGCTTACTCAAACCAAAAGAAAATATGGGGGATAAAAATGTTGATTTTCCAAGTTAAGGGGATGTGCCACTAGAAACAACGTGAACTATTATTTGGGAATCCTTGAATATAAAGTTGGAACATCCAAATGGGCTGTAAATCTTGACCCTTCCAAAGGGCGTGAAGCCGGCGAGAATGCAATGAAGCCATCCGAATGGGAAAGGATCCCACCTTGATGAGTTATGCAGAGTCATCCCTAAGAATACATCCTACACCTGATTTGTTTGGATTACCTCTAGAAGCACCATCAAAATTAAGTTTCCACATACCTTTAGGAGGGGGTCTCCATCTGGCCCTTTTCCCTACAAATTAATTTTTCAACCTATGTGAGACCTTTTTTAATGATAGAGCCAAGGCCAGGAAGCTTAATTATAGGCCAAGAATTAATGATTTCAACATCTCTGGAGGAGAAAGTGGAATGTGAAATATTGTTAGTAAGATTAACTTTCTACTAAGATGGCCTACTTCCCGACTTGTTGAGGAAAACATGTATAACTCAAACCGTTTGATCCAGGAGAGCCAGAAGATTGCATTCCCACCAAATATGCCATAAGAGGAAGAAGGGAGCAATGGACCAAATAGAACAAAGAGTTGTTAAGATTGAAAGCGTGGCCAGAAAGAGAAGGGTCTCACTTTGATATTTTCTGCATGGGAGCTCTAGAAATTTCAGTTTTAATTTACTAAGGAGCTAATCCCAACAAGCTCGGATGAAAAAGGTAAAGAGAAACATGTGATCCGAGATCTTCTCAAGCATCACCACAAAGCACACACTTGGTGGGGCCCACATAGCCCCAAGACCTTCTCCTAACTTGGGTCAAGATTTTCTTTTTTCGGGACCAACCCAGAAGTGAAAATGGCCACCTGGGAGAAATGCTGGTGCGAAGCATCCAAAAGAACAAGTGGAGACCACTGGCCGATTGTGAAATGGGAAGATCATATATAGCTTTCACGGAGAAAGAACCCATGCCATCACCATGACAAATAAGTTGGTCTTCACTACCTAAGAAGTGGGCATTCACATTCTAAAAATGGCATCAAGTGAAGAATGTGTATTCAATGGCGGTGGCACTGAAATTAGATATATCTTTCCAAAGCCAAGTCGGTGAACCTTCTGGGGTGTTGGAAACCATAGTCAACAACTAATGAGCCCCAGGTATTTTTGGTCATATTCATAATTAAGTTGAGTTTTTGCTTGAGATTAAGAGGAGGGTACCCATTCAAACTATCCTCCCAAAAGATGGCAAACACTCGTGGTTGATATTCCATGAGGCCGAATATGCAATCGGATTTGAATTGTAAAATAAGTTCCAAATCTTATGTGAACCTTTAGGGGAGTTCTTCAACTAGATAACAATAACTCGGGAGTGACCACAACTAAGATACTTATGAGAAAGAACTTGAAAGAAGAAGTCATTTAGCATCTAGAAATGAAGTTCCGAGACAAGTTTTGCAAGGAAGTGAATTTTGAAGAGTAGAGATCCATAATCCCCATCCCACCCAGCATGTTTGGGTAGCTCGACCATTTCTAGTTTGCCCTAGGTGAAATTTTCCTCTTTTGTTGTTCCCCTTACCATAAGAATGTTCGATCGTCTTTCAAATTTGAGAAAACTATCTTAGGGATCTGTGGTGCTGGATAACATGTAAACTCGATGGATGAGGAGAGGCCCAGATTGATCAACATGGCTCTCCCAGCCTAAGAACAACCATTTTCCTTTCAACGAGTAGTCTTGAGGATATAGAATTTATGATCCCATTCCATAAAGTAGATTTTCCATTCTCGGAGAAAAGTGGGATACCCAAATATCTCATGCGGGGAAAGGTACTCTGCGGTGAAGCCAAGAATTGCTTTTTCTGATCCTACATTTGAGAATCTCGGGGAAACATTAAAAAGAAAATAACATATTTGTGAAAGTTGATAATCTGTCCCATCACCGAAGAATAAGAATTTAGAATAGAAGAAGAACCTAGCTTCACAGACCTTATGGACATGACCAAAAGGAAGGTATCATTACGCAAATTTTTGGTGCGAGAGGGAAGTAAGGTTGGAAGTAATGCAAATTCCTTTGAGGATCCTTCCAGAAGTCACGAGATTTGATGCTCACGATTGAGAGCTTCAAAGAAACCAAAAATAAAGAAAAGAGGAGAGGGATCGCCTGTGTTCATTCCCTCATACTTTGTTGAAAAATCATGCTGATACATTAATAGATTGTAGAATTTCCAGTTAAACCCCATGGCAATGAAGTGACTTAATAAGGAATCTCCAATTAATACGGTCATAAGCTTTACTAAAATCCAATTTCAACATCATGCCAGCTCTAGAGGAGGAGTGAAGAGTGTGAATCAATTCATGTGAGATAATGATCCCATCAGTGATAGACCTCCCTGGAATGAAACCACTTTGTTCTTGTGCCACTAATTTAGAGAGGAGAGGGCTCATTCTAGTGGCAATGGCTTTTGAGATAATTTTGTAGGATGTATTACAAAGGGAGATCAGTTTGAAGTCATCTAAAGACTCAATTCTCACCGGAGACTTTTTAAGAAACATGCAAATAAGAGTATGATTGAGTGTACCCAGAGAGTTTTCCTTCGTGCAGAGATTCCTCCATAGCATGCCATCACCAGTATTCCTATAGCTTCCACAGAAATATTGAAAAGAAGATGGGAAAACCATCTGGACCAGTGCTTTATCCCTCTTCATTGAAAAAACAATTTTACGAACCTCCTCCTTGGAAAAAGGGGATAAAGCATGACATTATTAGCATCATTAACCCATAAGGAATCACGATTAAAGAAGGAGCTAAAGCGCGCCACAAAGGGGTGGCTTAATCACCATTCAAATAGATTTTAGAAAAAGGGAACTCAGACTCGTGATTTGATATGTGTTTGGGTAGATGCCACCTAGAGTTGTCTTCCAACTGTAGGGAGGAGATGTAATTGAAATTTCTTTTGGCTTTAACTGAAGCATGAAAGAACTTAGTATTTTTATCTCCGTCGGCCAACCAAACTTCCCTTGATTTTTGTCGCCAATGAATTTCCTCTTTAAGGAGGAGATCGCTGAGCTCCCTTAGCAGTATTTTTCTTTAAGGAAGTCAGCCTGATGCATCCCATGTGAGAAAATAGATTCATTCGTAATACAAAGATCATTCTCAACTTTGGGTTTTCATGAAAGATTTTGAAGCTGGGGAGACATTCAGTGATCCGGAAATTATCTTTCAAAGAATGGAAAGTTTATTGGAAAGTTTAAACATCCCGAGTCTCTTCAACTCGAAGGAATCCCAATTACTTATTTAATTAGTTGTCCCACAGATAAGAATCTGTAACTACATGTTTTAAAATTTGAATGGCAAGTGTCGTGGGGGAAGATCAAATGGGTCAGTAAGGGTTATTTGATTTCAAACCTATAGAAGAATACATAAATGAGCTGTATGAAGGTTGCTGCTGCATTGTCATGGCGCTTGTGGTAGCGGGAATTTTGATAAAGATAACGAAGGATAAAGTGGTATACAGATTGTTTGAGATTTAGTTAATCTAATATTGGTTTTGAAGTGAATGAATAGTTGATATGGTATATAGAAACTTCAAGGAGGGGATAAATTTCTAAAATTTCAATTTTGAGAAGAGGAACGAAATGAAGCAAAAAAATTGAGCACGAAGTGTCAAAATTAAGTGTTTAGAGAACCTTAGTTGAGTTTCAAGAATCGGTCGATGAAACGAGGAAATGTCATGAAGAGGTGAGCTAGTTATGGTGATGTTAGCTGTCAGTAATGGGGGGTTACCACCTTAGTAAAGCTTTTAGCCTCAGTGGGCTTGTTTTTAATCTTCTCTGCAGAGGCAGCACTGAAGTGAAGTCAATTGTTGAAGCCTTCTTACTGATCGAGTATATGACCTGATATTTTATTTTTTTGTCCACATCATTTCGTAGTATGAGCCTAGATTTGTGTGGTGATTTGATTTGATTTTTAAATATATATCCTCGTTTAGCTAACAATGTGATGGAAGTGTGTCCTGAGTGAAAGTGGCAACGGTGAAAATGGGGAAAGAAAAGAGATTGAAATATGTCTTTAATCATGGAGTGCAATGATGCTACAGTGGATGAAGGATTTCGTAGATGAGAGGAGTCGAGTTAAAAATACATGAGAATATGAGTGAGGAAAGAGTAGTAAAGAAGATTGGAAAATATGACTACAAAAAAAGAAGACACTTGAAAGAAGAAAGAGGGTTGTTAGATCTTGGAAATGGAGGAGGGACATAGATGATGAGGATGCAAGTAGTAATCAGCCAATGACAGCATGGATAAAAGTTTTAGATTTACTGAAGCACAAAAAAGAGAGAACAAGAAGAAAGAAAAGAGAGGGAAAAGAGGAAGTAAGAAGCTAGAAACACAAAATGAAAGATGGAACAAGAGTTAAAAGGGATCTTAGGAAGGATGGGAGCAGCTTCTTTGATGAGTTGATAAAAATTGGTGAGCATGGAAAGGGAAAAAATGTAGTTGGAGCTCTGAGATAAAAGAGAGAGGGTTCAATGGCCCGATATAGCTAATCTTGAGGAAGAGGAAGAGATAGAAGCTTATGAAGAGATATAAAAAAGAAGAGAGGATGATGACAAGAAGAGAATAAGATGAGGAAAGCAAGAAGCGGTTGAAAAGGAGATAAAAAGTGAAGTTAAGAGAGTGATGAAGTGAAGTAGGAGAGTGATTAAAAGAAGATACTGATTGGCGGATCTTCTCCTACTGGGGATAAATAGCCTCAAATTTAGAAATATAACTATGTCTTGGAATGTGTAAGATACATGTAAACCAAGAGAAGAGAAAGAAGTCAAGAAATGATGCCTTAAAATGAAGAAACAAAGAACAAGATAGAAGAAGACATTTTTGGGCAAGCTCTAAGCTCGGCTATGGATCGAACTAAATGTGACGATACGATAGCTTAGTGTGACGAGGAGATTTTGGAGATATCTCCCCAATAATTTGGAGTCATATTAGTGGATAAGATGATGTTGAACCCTAAAATGTGTGGCTAAGTACCAAGAAGAGGGTGTGCACTGGAAGGATCGATTAGGATAGAAATTTGCTTAGGGAAAGCGCAGCCTAGGAAAAATGTGGCTTGCAGAGGGTTTAAGCAAAACCCGGGTATATATGGGAGGCAAGGACAAGGGTTTAAAGGAATTAACCATATACACTGGCATTACGGAGTCACTTCTGAAGAAGAAAAGTGAGGACCCAGTAGGCATGATGAGAGGATAAGGTGCGACTGGAACCTCGGAGGTTAAGAAAATGATATTCCACGTAGGGTATATTCCCCGAAGAAATCATTAGAGTTAAGTGGAAGGTTTTTCAAGAGGGATAATAATTCAATAATGGAGGACCACATCGACACTTGGCATGGGATATGCTCACAGAGAAGTCATGGCAAAGTGGGTTGATTATCCTATTTAAAGAGATGCTTAGGTCGAGCAGAAATGAAATAAAGAGGCATGAAGAGAATGCATAGAGAATGCAGAGAAAGAGAAGGAGAGTAAATCTAAGTGCTAAAAAATGCCCACTGAGGTTTAGGAGTTCACAAAGTCTTCCAGGGTTTAGAGTACTTTAGTATTACGGGTCAGTAAGGGATATACCCAAAAACATAGCGTATGGGTACTAGGATCTATAATAAGGTAAATAATGGGGAAAAGTATAGCTAGGATATACGATGACACAGGGGATTACGAGAGTTTGGAAGATGCAGCCATCGTTTAGTGTATACGGGTCGGAGATGACCCTTTTGAGGAATGTAGTATAGCTACCAAAGACTCTATTAAATCAAAATACATGGAGTGCTATTCGCAGTTTTACAAACTATGTCACAGTGTAAACCCCTCATGTTAGTATGGATTATCGCTGACTCGTATTATCTCGGTTTAACTATACTTACTAACAATTTTATTTAGCTTTTGTGATATATATTAATGTGTAAATATTTTAGATATACCTCATGCCTTTCAAAGTGCAGATATGAATGTAATTGCTTTAAAATAATCTTCCATTAATGGTAGAAATATCTTGCCAAAGCTCTACATAAAGGAGGAGGCTCCGGTTGCTCATGTCTTGCCTTTCGGGTGAGTGCCCAACGATACTAGATGATAGCCTGACGTACTTGGCTTCAAGTCAAATAAGTATTAAGGGTAAAATAATGACTACGAGATGAGAGGTCAAATTTAAAGGCATGCGCTAAAGCAACTTTGGAAAATGAAGATGAGAGAGATGAAGACCCCCGAATGAAGAAAAACAAGCAAGAAAATAAATAGCTGCAGAAAAATACATTACTCTTAGAAAGGAATGATAAAAAAGGGCAATGAAAACTGCAAAGAAATTAAATGCATAGAATAAAATTTAATCAATGAAGTTAACAAAAACAATAAGTTCAGAGAGGCAAACAATGATGATTAAAGAAGAAAATGATGAAAAAAATCTCATGGAGAACCATACTTCCTTTATGGAGAACAAATTCAAGATGGAGGATTCAAAGCGAGGCACCTGGATGAAGATAAATACGATGAACGAAATTTAAGATGAAGACTACAAGTATAAAAATGGAGACGAAGAAGAAGAGAGAATTGGAAAAAGAAGAAAAGACACGGAGCCATGAGATCTAATATTTTCCTAACTCCTAGGGTATGATGCATGAGCATCCTAGAAATACTTTTCATAAGGACATTATTTATCTTGTCAAGTGTGATAACAGATTAAAGCATTATGAGTCACTTTAGGTGATGTTTAGTTATCTCAGTGTTGGTATATAGACCTTTCAAATTTCAAATATGGAATTTGCCTCCAAAATTCAAAATCTAAACTTGAAGGTTAATGTTAGTAGATTTAGAGAGTTTGGGTGTGTAGTTGAAGCTCATAAGCTTTCTAAGGATGGAATGAGGTCCTATGAGGTGACTAGACCCTATCCCCAGAGTCTTAAGTTTTAAAAGGAACCATTATATATGCAGCTTAAGGCATATTTAGTAACGTAACCCCCTTTTAAAAGGAAATCTCATAATGCATCATGTTGTATGGCTGACCCGATATGGAAGAAATTCCCGAATTAGGAGTGAGAGGAGAGTATACGAAGGAAAATATAAGCTATCCTTACCCATTACTATCCCAGATATGGATCATTTTGTAAAGTTTGAGAAGTAGAGTAAAAGGAGAAAATCATATTTATGAGAATTTTTTCATGCTTGTGTGTATTGAATCAGTCTTGTTACCATTCCTTGAATGAATTTTTACATATGTTATTATGCATTCTTAATCTCAAAATTTAAATAAAATATTATCTTAATCTTGTTCTTGAGAATTGAGTGGTTTATTGTTTCTTGGGAATCATTTTGCTCAACTTGTATTTTGTGTGAAGATCTTGTGCAAGATTGTAAATTGTATGATGTTAGTGAACTTGCTAGTTTAGAGGTGAGGTTGAGTAAGGTTCTTGTTAAAGCTAAAACTTGCACCTATCCTAGGTCCAGATGAACTAGGTTGTTGAGGAAACATGAGACTTATCTCTCAGTTGTGGCAGGACATTGTGTACTTTAGACACACCTCTAGAGAAGGCCAATTCCTCTTTGCCCTGTTTCTCTTTACTCTACTCATAATGCTGAAATCAAATCCTAAAATAATCATGATAAGGGACCAGAGTTAACGAGGGATATCACGAGAATGGAAAAACAAATATAAAGGAGTATTAGCATCGAGAAGGAAGGAATGAACATGAGTTAAATTTAAGAAAATGAAGGAGAATGTGCATAGAGGATAACCATGCATATCAATTTCTAAAACATCCACACTCTCATTTCATGGGACACGATAAAAAAAAAGGAACCTATAGGGATGTGAGAAAAAAATGCAAAAGAAAGGAAAGGAAAAACAATAAAAAATGGCCAGGTAGATAATAACCATAAAAACAAGCATTACTTAGGAGAATGCACAATCGTCACAGGTGTATGTGGCCAATATCCATGCGAGAGGCTAGATGAAGGCTTAACATGGCAAAAATGCTAAGGAACATATCTATTAGAAAACTAAAGGGTCCAACCAAAATTTATAATGAGCCTTCATCTGACATTTATAGAAGAAGAAGGAGAGAAGCAGAGGACAAAAAAGAGGGACACTCGGATTTAAAATTTAACCCACTGACAAAAAGCATTGAATGCCTACAAATATACCTAAAAATTTTGTTAGATATGTCTCCCCATGTCTATTTTTCTTGTGGAGGAAAAAAGGAAATCAGATCAAATCACAGTGGTTTGATCGATTAGACCTATGTAATATTGGATGGAATGCGTTTAATTTCTTATCACCTGCAAATTTAACCTAAATATAATTGAGAATGATTGACATGTAGCCCATATCGAAGCTTCCCAAATATCACAGTGCGTGTATAAGAGCCTTGTAGAAAAATTTATAGCGTCTGGAATGTTACCATGCGGAGGCCAGACACCTTTTGAAGAGCTCATGTGCTTAGTTGATCCAGTCCATCGACTCCCTTGAATTTTCTGGTGTTTTTTTCATTTAACATGTCTCACACATGGTTTGTTGTAAGGATTTGGAACCCTGTTGGCACTTTGATAGGTTGTTTGTTGCATACTAAATTGATAGGTGATGACATGACACAAGTGATCAGTGGAAGGATGTCTGAAAGTATGCACAGGCAGAGAAACCTGAAGGAGAAACAAGCCAACGACATGTAGATGTAAAGTGCCACATTTATGACATTAAATCCTCTTAAATTGTATTTGGTTAATTAACTAATTGCACACCCTCAAATATAAATTAATGTTAATTTAATTTAAATAACTCCCCCTTAGATCTCACCCTTACTTCTATATACCTTAACTAAAACACCTCATTAACTACCTAACGATCTCTTAAACTACCTTCCTAAAAATCACTAACCTATTCCTAACCAACTAACCTTCTAAAATCACTAAATAACTAAATATTTCCAAAACGCTAACCCCTCTTATCCTAACCAAGTTTTTATGCATTATTACCCTCCTCCCATCTTAATTACTTCAAATACGCCATATAAAGTTTGAAATGGAGAAAAATAACTTAACAAAATTAGTTAGGAATCTCTGTAATTGCTCGTGATTTGCCAAATCGTTGGTGATCTATAAATATGTGCATTAAGACCTCTTTTGGGAAGAATTTTGATGTTTTTAGCTGGTACATTTTCTCATTATCAACATAGAAGAGATCAATACATCCTTCATTAGCTCTTTCACCAACGTCTACGTTTCTCCAAAGTTGTCAAATTGATCATCAAATTCCTTGTCTTCATCCATCTTTTTTTCCATCCAACCAAACTATTCCTTCGCAAGATAATCAATTCCTTTTTCTCCTCTTAGCCACTTAGAGCATGTAACATTTGTTTATACATCATTCATATAGCTGATGAATCCATCTTAAATTATAGCTTAATTTCAAATTTTTAGATTTTTTTAATAACTAATAGAATAAATAGAAATCACTCACGATTGCCTTAATTGCCTAATGTGATTGATTACCTCAATCGTGACGATTCATGTATTATTTTTCTTATTTTTAACATTTTCTGCATAATTTATTTAACATGTCTTTCTTTTCCTGTTGTTTGTTAATCCTTTGTCTTGTCTAGATATGATGATTTCATATGGCACTAGGTGGTTTTAACTTCCCCACTTTGGATTATTTCCCTTTGTTTGACATCCACTCTACTGGGAACAATACGAGCTCCTTCATGACCTCGAGCTCTGTGCAATCCAAGCTGCCCCATTTGATCACCTTGAGGCTATATTCACCTCACCCTAATACATTTTTAAGCTACCAATGCTTTTTGGGATGCATACAATGAGGCTCTAAAACTCCAAGAGGACCTTGTTCAGTATGAGCATCGCTTCTGAGACAGCTCTGGATATCTTAGATGAGGACTACCACACTGCTTTGGATTTTCACACCCATAGTCACATCAGCATATCTAGTACTAACACAACATTTTCTCACTTTTATGACACCCAAGAGGAGGATTATGAAGTCTTTGTTTGAGGACTACATTTCCATTCTAGATTCTTTGACATTACTAAGGAAGATGAAGAAACAAATTGACTCTGTAACATCTAATGTGTCTGAAAACCTCTACACAACCAGGAGTCTGAATTATGGATTTAAATCATGACTAATGTTAGCTATATGTATCTAATATAAATAAGTGATAATCACATTTTCATATTAGTACGCTATAAAATAATCATAAATATTAATAAAATATTAAGTATTTTCTAAGCGAAAAGTAACATTATCTTGTCTAAAGTGTGATTTGTAGGCTTGTTTACAGGTAAGAAGCTTTTGATCCATTGTTTTAAACGGTGCACAAACATACATAATCAACATTACGGCTAACCTAAAAACCCTACGAGATCAAGGTCAAGCTCGGTTGTTACCCCTTGAAATAATCAAGAAACCAAAGGTAAAACCATCTTTAGACATTACGACACACCTAGTGGGAATATGAACCCTATTAATTTCTTCATCTTATTATTAGTTTGAGCACTATTTATACCGACTTCTAATCGCCATGGTGATTACCTCAATCATCGATGATTAACCTATTCTATTTTCCTACCATTTTATAATCAATTTATAGTGTTTGGTTTTTATTTCCTATTTCTCTTAATCACATTGCGGGTTGATTCTTTCTCGAAACTTTCTTTTTTGATTTGTTAAGAGAATAATTTGGAAATCACTAAAACTAGATTAAAATTAAAGAGGACTCTCATTGTAAGTTTTAAATCCATTTTTGTAACTTTCCATCTTGCATTCTTGATTGGTTGTTCTCATCAAAATTGACATTTCATTTTGGCTCTTAAAATGAAACATTATCACCCTTCTTGTTTCACATAGTTTAATTAGGGAGGTGAAATTGGTTACATCCACTTATTCATCCCTCACACACAACCAAATAACTATCAAAATCTAAAAATGTATTTAAAATTTTTCACCATAGGTGAAACTGATTGGGATTTGGTCACCCAAAAGGAAGCGAATTTGGTGTTACTGGCGAAGTATAATATCTTGTCTTGTCAAAAGTATATATTGGCTCAACACGACTCCTTATTACAACGGGACATTGAAGTGAGGAGTATGCCCTAATACCAAGCCTATACTAGAAGAAATCCATTTTGGGCCTCACGTACCTTTAGATATATCAAGGAATCTATCCTTAAACACACTTGAAACCATCCCTAGATGAACACTTCCTAGACCCTTGTTAGCCATCATAGACATTTAATTTTTTTGTAACTAATCAAGATAACTATTAAAATACTCTCTGAAAAGTTTTTGATGGCTATTTGTAGAACAAAAGTCCACTTATTTTCCTTTTGTATTTGTGTTTTCTTATTATGGTGCTTACTAGACAACAAGCACATATTCAAATCCTGACATATCAACAAAATCTCCCATTTTGCACTTCAACACCTTTTACCCTAACACAAAAACTTCCATACTATCAAACAGATGCATATAATCCCTTTTTAGACCCTCAACAAAGTTGGCATGAAGTTGGGGCTAATTATATCAACACAATGGGACAACTACTCTTGTATTCCTCACATAGGTATCATAGAAAATCCTCCCTCCACTGGATTGTAAGAAGAGGAATTATTCATTTTCTTCTAGTCCTCAAGCATCTAAAATCCCTTTCTACAATAGGGGGATCCTAATTTTTAGGAAATGTTAGATTCAAATCCCATTTTCCTTAATGCTTATCTAGAAACAATAAACATTTAGATGTAACCATTCATGCCTCCATCCATCCAACATACCTATAATTCATCCTTTACCATTGTGGGCCTTATTAATCAAAATCATGACCACTGTTGTCCAAAGAATTATATCCATACACTTTGAGTTAATCAAAACATAAAAAATAGCCAACGTTAAGCATCTTTCACATCTAAAAATCCATTTGAAACTTTGAATGAACAATCTACCATCATCCAACCCGGAGAGGCATTTCATGTTTCATCAACTCTCATCTATGACCTTCACATGATCTCATTGCAAAACAACTCTACTTAATAACCCACATCTTCACTAAGTATTTCTGTTGGATCCATGCCGCCCTTAAACAATGTCACTACTTCGGCATCCACTCCTCCAATTTCCTCGTACGTGACTACACCTCCCTTGAGTTCCGTCGCTCCTTCCATAGTTATGTCTTCCCAAAAAATTACTACTCCCATCCATATAGAATATCACTATGTCCATCCCCACAAAAATATTGTTTGTTAACACTAGTGCCTTTGCTAGTACACATCTTGTTTCAAAGCATACACCTCAACCTTTGCCAACCATTGATCTTTGATTTTAACAGAGCATCCCATAATACGTATCCACAACAAAGTGTTCCATAACATGCACCATCATTTTCCACTTCAGTCTTCCTCAATAAACACCTACATATTCACAACCTCTTATGCATGTATCGATGCCATTGTAATACACATATGTTCAAATATCACAACCTATCACTTCAAAGAAAGGATCCTCATCCCATCAGAACATTCTACAACACAAAATCCTTCATCATCAAAACATCCCCATATAAAATTAACACCACATGCCTCAGTAGTACGTATATCAAAAAAAATTCCTCCATACCATATCCTGCAATAGAATAACCCCTATCATCATAATGTCCCATATCAACATAACATATCCAAACAGAACCCCTATCAATAGAACATTCCACGAAAGTAGTATCAATTGTAATCACAACCCAATAAATCTTTGTATCAACCTAGCTCATCCCTACAACAATCAATGTAATTTAATCCTCTTGATCCATTCTAAGCCACATATCTAGTTTAGAAATCAATTCATCAACATCCAATAATGCACTCTCATATGATCAGATTTGTAATGAGCCCATTCACCCTTCTATACCACATAAAACATATCCACCTCCTTTGGGAGCTTCCAACGACTTACAAAGTTTTATAGCAAATAAGATCCCCAATAACACATTCGTGCCTTTAGTCATGCATGCTATCTAATAGATCATGATCAAGACCTCATGCTGAGGACCTTTCCCATGTCCCTTTCCGGTCCTACCTTAGAATGGTACAAAAAATTTCACAACAATCACTATTCTCTTTTACACAACTTCGCATAGCTAGTCTTAGACCATTTCTCCATAAACATATCCCATAAAATCACAATTACTGATCTGTATGCCATTAGACAATTTGAAGATGAATCTATAGCTGATTTTGTAGCCCGTTGAAGTGCAACTACCAATAAAATATCCTTTACACTACCACATCATAGAGTTAATTTAAATTTTTTGTCACATATGTGCCAAACACATTCATCTACTCTACAGATCAAGTCATTCCAAACTTTCGATGAGGCTTTTACCATGGCCCGTAAGCTAGAATTATGAGCCCTAGAAGATAGATGGGTATAATTTCATCTAAGAAACCAAAATTGAATTCCCATCCAATCCACCATCTAACTCAAATAATTCTAAATCAGCCATAAAATTCTTCATGGTCAAATCTTATCCTAATGAAAATCCAACCACGTAACGCTTTTGTCAACAAACTATACACCCATATGCAAAATTTTAGTGCAATTTTTGATAAACTTCTTACCTCTAATATAATATCACTTCCACTCATTTGACCCATCGATATATCAAGTTTGAAACCCATTTGGTATTGAGATAACGATTTTTGATAGTACCATAGGGTCGATGGTCTTTACATCGACATGTTTCACACATTCCGCAATGTGCTTCAAGACTTGATTGACAAGGGTGACCTTCACTTAGATAATCCAAACGCACCCCCAAATCAAGGTCTTGACATATTTAAGTATCCTTTTCCAAATCACCCCTCTTCCTCTAAGCAACCACAAATGAACATTGTTCATACCATTAATACAATAACTAAAGTCGAGCTTGTCCCTCTAACTGATTTATCACCTAACGAAACAAAATCTATAGAATCAACACCAGCACTCAATGAGTTTGAAACCATGAAAATGGAAACCTCCCTATCAAACACATTACTCAAAGTCTCCCTATGTCTCCATCACCTACACACATAAAGTCTAATCCTAGAATCTTACAAGTTTAAGACTTTCAAATGACTTCTTCCTATTATAGACATTCTTGCATCCTGACCGGATGTTGTTACCAAACCCATACCCCTTTCATTTGACATGAATACACCAACGCCTACATATAGGTTTGCAAATTTAAATATAATACTATTTTAAATATTCTTGGCACAATCACTCCCCCAATCTAACCATAGGACATGACCATCCCCAATCTATGAAAATAAACAATCCAAAATCTACAAATCATTTAGACCACACCATCCAAAATTCTTCTCCTTTGTTAGCATTGACTTTAACGAATACACCTAGTTCATCTAAAGTATCAAGAGGACCTAATAAACAGGGTATCGTTCAAGTCTTTAGAAGTCCTTATTATGATGAAACTTATCGTTTCCATGGCCCTCCCTCTTTCCATCCTTCATTTCATCCAAGGCATACCCACTTTTATAAATCCTCTTGTCATTTCAGAACTAAGACCTATGATACCTCCCAAATTAAAAATTATTCAGGATCCTAAAAACCATCCTTATCTCCCCCAAATCTAGATCTTATGCATGAATATTCTTCTATCATACTTGACTAATCACCCTATCATTAAAGGGGAAAAACCCATACATCGACTCCCACCATGAGTCCGTATTCCCCATTTGTTACCGTGTAGTGGGAATCCACATATGATCCTCACCCACTACCTCCTATACATCCTAACTATCCTTTGGCCGCCACACCCACCTTTTGCAATAGCTAAGAATCCTCTACATCCGCCAAGTAAAAACCTATTGTGAAAGAACTTCGCTTCACCTCCTCCTAATAAAAATGAATGCCTAACTATTCGGACCTAAAGGATGTTATGCCAAAATTTTGGATAACTTATTACAAGAATCACTCATCATGTTACCACCTCCCAATTCATCAAATCACCATGGGTGGAAGCCCGTCCACTGGTATGAATTTTCTACTTTCTATGATTATCATAGAACACAAGGCCATACCATAGAGGATTGTAGGGCCTTGCATCAGAAATTCAATTGATTAGCACTCCACTCTTCCTTCCTTCTCATTTAGTTGATATAAACCTCAATACCTTTAGAATAATATACCCCTAAGGAATCTAATCACAAAGTAAATGTTGTTTATGTCATCACACACTCATGAAATTATGACAAAGATCCATCTAGGTCTAAGGAAGATAGATACTTTGTAGCCATACATTCACCTCTAGAATTATTGGCACCATCGATAAATCTAAGGTCTCCATTTCATTAGATCCTAAAGATCCTAATGAAACGTAACCATCCAAAGGAAGAGTCTCAATACAATCAGCTACGCTCCCTCTCGCAAATGACATTGTAAAAGTAGCCATTAAATAGTTAAACCACTACCCCATCATGATGTCTCTTTATGACCTTATTTAGACATCACCAAATCACATACATGCCATGTTAGAAGCCATCCAATCCATCACTATCCCAACCATTGATCCATCCCTTTTCAAAAAAATTAGGTGCCCTAAAAGCATATACTTTGCCATCTCATTTAAACCATCTGAAGTTCCCTATCTTGGACAATAGGATCATTACCTAAACCTTTTCATCACCACTCAAATCAATGATGTATCCTTTAATAGGGTCATGACTAATAGTGGTGCCACCATAAACATCATATTGTCATTTTCCTTTAAGCAAATTAAACTACCCAATATGTTATCACTCGGACTTTAGTTATGTTATGCTCTTTTAACAAAACTATCACACCTCTACTATAGGCACAATTATACTTCCGCTAAAGGTCGGTGTTAAAAATCTACCTAAAATATTCTACATTATAGAAGGAGATTTTATGTACAACATGTTATTAGGGCACCCTTGATATGGACCATGTGTTGCATTCCCTCTACCATTAATCATTTTATCAAGTATGAACATGAAGGCTAGATGCTCATTGTCCTTGTTGATCTGAATCCATTTGATGTCTGCTATATGATTTATCATCCAAATGAAATTCTTGTACCTACATCCATGCAGTGAAGCAAGCATCCGATCAAGAATATAATATCACCTCTCCCCCTCTTGAAAATCACCAAAATATTCTTCTCTTGGAAATGCCGTGAAACGCCAACGGTTGGGGAATATTACCTCCTCATGTTCAAATCTTTCCCTTCATTAAAAACATATGGTCGTCTTGAAAACTAACCCATGTATGACCCTAACATAGAGATATTATCTCTTATGGTTCCACTTATCTTAAAACCAGTCTTGTCTATGGAGGATGCAACCATCCACCATCTCATTATCAATCCACATCACACCATGCCATCGATAATCCAAAATTCTCTTTCGTGTATATCCATCCTTGTGCATGGAAAGGATTTGGTATTGGGATGTTATGAAACAGGGATCCATGATCAGCCTAGTTCCTACATTCCCTTAAACCTCATGAGAAAAATTGGTCCTAGGTTATAAAGCCACCTTTCTTGCGACGCTAAGGCAGAGTGAATCGATATGCCTCTAAACCCAGACTACATCCCTGCAATTATTTCGAACCGGAATCACCATGAAAAAAACCCTCGAGTTCCATAATACACACACGATGTCATACCTATTCCACATAAATTTTGCTGTTGCATCAATACTATATCATTGGACTGACTCACATGTCAATCCGATCCACTCCGCTAAATCTCCACCACTTGTTCGTCTACCAGAAATGGTGGAAGAAGACTCATTCAACCATAGACATCCTTGATTTTAGGATGACCAAAGATATCCCTCTCTCATATGGGGAGCTCAAGATCGTTACCTTAAAAAGAATTTACCTTCTGTGCCACCTAAACACACTCTGTTAATGAGATCCACCTCCTGATATATTAACTTGGAACACCGTAGGGACCCCCATAGTCGAGGTTGGCCAATCCATCGATCCACTTGAGAGAATTGAATGATTTCACCAGCATTCCTAACAAACCATATTGTCAAGCCTTCCTTCTGGTCATATAATGATACTGGTTCAGGGATCGATCCCAAAATTTTTGTATACACAACATTGTCACATATCCTAATGTCTAAGATGGTCAGAAAAGATTGCAACCTGTAAGATGCACCCACTGTATATCTCTCCTTGTCGAGGAATAATTTAGCACCTTAATTTATCTGCGATATTTCATCACCCATTGACATTGACTATCCACAATGGTATCTCCAGACATTGTCCTACGATAACTAAAGCTTCACAGGAAAAAATTTGTATCTACATAGACTTGAGGATCTCAGATCTTGCTTGTCACAAAGATGACTTTCCCTCTGCATAATGACCAATTGACTCGTAGACCTAACTGACAACAAGCCATGAAATGCTTTTTCATTCATGGATGGATTTTTAGTTTATAATCAAATTCTTATCACCCTTGACAATCGACACAAAACCATAACTTTGATAACCCCTTAGGGACCTTTTACCTGCATGTATTATGTCTCATTCGGTCATAAAGTGTCTAGGAAAACGCGTGTCAGAACGCTGTATTGCTAGAGTATATTTTCATGATCTCATTCACTTAAAATTGTTGAACATTATGTTGATAATCTCTTGGAGAATCTCTAAATCATGGAAGGATCATCTCGATGTTCTTGAATGTGATCTTCACCGGTCTCATCTAATTTTATCTCCGTTGAATCACCCTTAAAATGTGTTTTTGGTGTCCTCACGGCAGAGAATTTTATAGGATTTATCATATCTCTTCATGGAATTGAAGTCGATCCAAAAAGTCAAAAAAATAATTGAAATTACTCCACCCTCTAATATCCTTTTAATTCATCCTTGAGGAAAACTCTGATCCATATGACATTTAATACTCTCGCCAGCTTCTAGCCTGCAGATCGGCCATTTCACCATCACTCTCTGAGCGTAGTGTTTTATTAGGATTCGACTTGAAGAAAGCCTTGAAAGAAATCAAACAATATTTATTTATCACCACCTATACTCATGCTACCTCATGAAAGTCATTTATCTCTATATCTCTACCTTGGGGCGTACCTAGGATCCATGCTACATCACCATGACCGAGGTCATGAACATGGCGTGTACTACATTAGTCGCGCCCTCCATGTGATTCTGAGAAACACACTACTACGAAGCTAAAAAATTGTGTTGTGCATTGTAATTTTCTACTTCAAACTCCAACATTATCTCCTCAACCACAAAACATACACGTTATTTACTAGTTTTAATCCACTTAAGACCATACGTACTAAAACCTACCATAGTGGCACATAACTACATAGTTTGATGTATTTGAATTTGATCTTGAAATCCTATCATAAAAGTCTATTAAGGTCAGACCTTCTCCAATAAACTCATTGGGAACATCTTCCATATAATCAACTACCTATGAATAATTACGATGAATGCTGTCAGTAAAAATTAACAAATCCGGCCGATTATGAATTAGACTTCATCACCCAAAATGACCCTCTTCTTCATGGTGCTAAATGAAGAAGGTGGAGGGCGATCTTGTCATCATAAAACCATGGAATATTCCCATTCCCTTATTATTGAACTCAATTCAAATGTACTATGCTTGGCATATGGGCCTTAATCATGGGTTTAACTCTACTATTCTGCAGGTTATCACGAACTAGAAATACATGGAGATTCTGACTTTCATGAGTCGGAGTCAAGGTACCAATTTAAAATGAATTCCTTGAAGTATAAGCCCATTGTCAAATTTCTCCTTAGCACATTTGACCATTATACCTAAAACCACCCCACACACGATATTACAACGGGTTTATTTATCTACGACTTCTTTAGGATCCCTTATGCCGCTGGAAATGGAAAAATCGAAGGATAAAACTGGATATACTGTAGTCATTCGAGGATATAACATCATTCACATCAAAATAGGCTACCTTTTATAAACATCATTGGCGAAAATCCATTAGATCTATGGTACACCCAGCTGTTTGATTATCTTACGAGTCTGCTTCGCCAAGATTTGTCCGCGAGGCACTAAAAATCATTTCTCGATGCGTCGCTTTACTTTGTTATCATGGCGGTATCCTTTATATGAAGTTTTGATGCATTAACTACGATGTATTAAATCCCATGAATAAACCAACAAAAGCAGAGAGGTTCACGATGGCATTTGTGGAGGTCATTTCGATGTGTCTGGAAATTCTTGGCGTATTGTAATATTTAAGATGTTATTATTTCTTATGCTGAAAAGAATGTTGTCGCATCATGTAAAAAAGTGCTTCATGTTAAGCATTTATGATCTCATCCATATCCTAGTCAAGCATTGCTGACTTGATCAAGACTTGGCCTTTCCTCTTAATGGGGTTAGACCTCATTGGTGATTAGCAATACGT